>JARKHS020004804.1:0-216656 GCA_030143305.2 Amblyomma americanum | reverse complement strand
AACTGAAGAGGTTTTAGAATTCGATGAGTTCAAACAAGCCCAATGCGTGAAACTCGCAGGTAAAGCACGCGAAATCTTTTTGCGCTGGCATTTGAAATGGTTACGCAATCGTCGACTAAATCGGCGTCGGCTTTCAGGATTCTCTGCAGCGCGCAGCGACAGGCAGATGCCGCAGTGATGACGTCACGTACGGTGGTGCAAGGTTTCCAGCGAAGGAGCGGTTGTTTCTGGGGGAAAAAAAAAACGAATGCCGTCGAAGGTGAAGCTCACGAAACATTGTTTGGCGGCATCGAAAGATGCACGGCAGCTTGTAGACGAAGGCAGCGGACAGCTGAAATTTCGGCAACAATGACGTCATCACGAGTTTCCCCTCTCACCTACAACGCAGTGAAGAGAAGCCTGAACATCGTCGCGGTTTTAATCGCTGATTACGTCACCAATTTGAATGCTAGCTCAAGACTTCTTTGCATGCTTAGCCTAGAAGCTTTATAGATTCGAAGTCTTGAATAACCCGACCGCGGCGGCTGCGTTTTTATGGAGGCAAAACGCTAAGGCGCCTGTGTGCTGTGCGATGTCAGTGCACGTTAAAGATCACCAGGTGGTCGAAATTATTCCGGAGCCCTCCACTACGGCACCTCCATCTTCCTTTCTGCTTTCACTGCCTCCTTTATCCCTTCCCTTACGGCGTGGTTCAGGTGTCCAACGATATATGAGACAGATACTGCGCCATTTCCTTTCCCCAAAAAACAATTATTATTATTATTATTATTATTATTATTATTATTATTATTATTATTATTATTATTATTATGAATAACCTAGAATTTACAAAATATAATTTCACCTTCCCTTTAAAGCCCATCCTACAATTTTGCTTAGAGTTGGTGCTTCCAGTCTCTCTTTAAACGCTAAGCATTTAGAACACCTTTGGGATTCGCCAGGAAGACGGGGACGCCCTGGTCGCTTTTCCGATGTCCGGTGTGCCTCGATACAACCCCATAGCATGCTGTACAGGGCTGCTCAGTATAAAAGGGAACACGGGAGAGCGTGGCCGGCGAAATTCGCGAAGCACTGCCTCCGACAGCTCTCAAGAAACGGCGACAAAGGGGCATGTCCAGTAAGCACGGCCGGCTGTTCTTCCGCGCGTGTGCGCCTGGTGCCACCCATTCTCGCTGGCTTTCGGCGGCAGTGGGTCCGCGCAGTGCGCTGGCCACGATCTCCCGTGTTCCCTTTAATGTTGAGCGACCGTGTACAGTTGGGCCTAGCAGAAAAAGAAGACCAGGGAGAAATAGACAAAGCAGATTCCAGAAAACACGTGGCACACGTGGTTTCCCGTTAAAGGACTGTTATGTGTCCTTATATATAAGCTCAGAATACAGCCAGCAATCGTTACAGCAAATCCGGATACAGCGTATATCTTCAGTAACGGACGGTATCTGTTGTTTTGTTTGGTCCACATACATTTTGAATCCAATTTGTTCCGGTTTTAACGAACCCGGTTAAAAGTAACTACCGGCTACAGCGCACTAAATTTAGAGTAAAATTCGGGCCAGAGCAACCATAATAATAATAATAATAATAATAATAATAATAATAATAATAATAATAATAATAATAATAATATAATTGGTTTTTGGGGAAAGGAAATGGCGCAGTATCTGTCTCATATATCGTTGGACACCTGAACCGCGCCGCAAGGGAAGGGATAAAGGAGGGAGTGAAAGAAGAAGAAAGGAAGAAAGAGCGTGTTACAACTCTTCGCCAAGCAAGTCTTCACAGCGAAGCCCGATCCTGTCGAGCGTGTAGCACCAACAGCTATGTTAACTCTGCAATAACGATGAAGATATCCATAAGCTTCCAGCAGTAATGAAGATTATGATAACACAGAACTGTGCGAACTGCAGGTCAAGCTTAGTTCGCACGATGCCATTGAGCAAATCGAAGATTACTAGGCATAGTCCGTACAGCAGCAAGAAGAGTGCTCTGCTGAAGTTCTGCAGCTAGGTGCAGTGCAACTGAAAGTTACTGCAGGTTCGCTTAAACGATCGGGCAGTAGTTCTTCAAAACTCAAGTTGCGTTGCAAAAGACTCGTTCATTACCAGGAAGGCGAAACACAAAAGGCGCCCGTGTGCTGTGCGATGTTATTACAGAGCCCTCCACTACGGCTCCTGTTTCTCTCTTCTTCTACTGTCCCCTCACTCCCTTCCCCGACGGCGTGGTTGTGGTGTCCACCGAGAAGCGAGACTGTTACTGCGTCATTTCCATTACTTCGTTATAGCCGTAGCTTCGTTATAGCCCGTGTTGACCGAGCTTCCAAGGGGAATCGTCATTCCTTCGTTATATCCATTATTTCGTTATAACGATGCTGGACTGTATTTCATTACCAGGAATTCGGGACAAGCGTTTCTAGTTCTCTTCGCTGCCACCACGTGGTGCGTGGTGACATCATCGCTGACGTCATCCGTGACGTAAGAAAGAGAACGACGAGTGCCTGCAAATAGGAGGCTATAGACCGCTAGCTTTACTCTCTGAGTGCTCTCCCGATTTTCCTGCTAATGTTTGTGTAAGCGTAACACTTCGTGGCACTGAAGTAAGTTCCCCGAGCTGCAAGACAACTGCTCTGCTGAAGTTGCTCAACTACATGCTAGGAATGTATAGCGCGAAGTTACTGCTGGCTTGTTTAAATGGCCGATACACTCCTTCAACGCTCAGTCCTTTTTGATAATAATAATTGGTTTTTTGGGGAAAGGAAATGGCGCAGTATCTGTCTCATATATCGTTGGACACCTGAACCGCGCCGTAAGGGAAGGGATAAAGGAGGGAGTGAAAGAAGAAAGGAAGAAGAGGTGCCGTAGTGGAGGGCTCCGGAATAATTTCGACCACCTGGGGATCTTTAACGTGCACTGACATCGCACAGCACACGGGCGCCTTAGCGTTTTTCCTCCATAAAAACGCAGCCGCCGCGGTCGGGTTCGAACCCGGGAACTCCGGATCCAGTCCTTTTTGGAAATAACAAACAATGGTTCGCGAAGTGGCGTTGCAAAAAGCTATTTTAATTTTGCGTCCCTTACCTTGTTTTCCGTATAGCGGATACATCGTACGTACTCTGGATACAAATAACGTTTTTTTGTTTCTATGGATGTGCGAATCCGTTGCAACGTGCTTTTACTGTACTTTTCTTTTAGCTTGCGGTCTTCATTGCCTAGGCGCAGCTGTGCTTAGCCTGATAAATGCTAAGTTCTTAGAATGCCTCTGCAGCAGTCCGAATAGCCAGCCAGCCTGCCAGTTCCTTTTTTTTTGTTCCCTTTGTTGTTGTTTTTTTTGTTTTTGCTGCGGGTTCCTCTTGGCTGTCACGCTTCGGCCCTCTTCACCCGTGTCCAGAGTGCGACAAAAATTGCGACTCTCGGAGGCTGACCTTTTCAACGTCCATTCATAGCCCTTCTCCGCGGTGACGTCTCCCTATATTTGGGTTAGCTCCCCCCTGCCGGTGCTACGGCGTACGACGGCACTCGAAACGTGCGACTGCTAGGTTCGGCGTAAAGTACTTCTCCGCAGTCGGCTTGTGCCTAGTCGAGTTGCGCTGTGTGGCTTTTTTTTCATTCTTTTTACTTTTTGCGCAGCTCGTTTTTCTGATCGAGTGGCTTACAGCGACGGGAGCCGCGAAAACGGCCGTTTACGTTGGGCCAATATCGGGCCAAGCTCTTCACTTCGGGACGGACGGGCCTCCCGATAAACACGGCTGCCGACCGAGCCGATAAGCCATCGGCGTGTGACACCGTTGACAGCTCAATTCGCACACTTGTTAGCTAGCCCGCTCTTCACTTTGCCTGCTCTCTCTATTCTTTAGTTCTTTTTTTTTTCTCTACCATTTCCCACCGACACCCACTCCTTCTTATTCGCTGCGAGTCTCTTTTTATCGCCATTTTCTGGCCGATGTCAGCAGAATGGGCTCTATATCGGTCCAATATTGGTCCAATGTTGGGCCGTCGTCTACCCGTCGTTTATTCGCCTGTCTTCTTTGTCACCCTGTAGGGCTTCTAGAACTGGAGTAGTGCGCTTTTTGGTCAGTCTCGCCCACGACATGCTCTGTGATGGGGGCTTAATGCGATCCTTGCATTGATAGCTTCCCAAGTTCACCTTGCGTATCTCTCTCAGCTCCTTTCAGTATTGACCGGCTGTAGTCGGTGGCAAGTTGTTATCTCGTGTCTCGTATTGCCCTGTGGAAATAGTTGGAGCCTTTCATTGATAACTGTATAGAAGACGCCCGGTCGTAGAGTGATCAAAGCCTCCCACGTAGGGCGGTTATTGATCCTGTCTCGTTACCTCAACTCCTAATAACGGAAACGTTTAGTTCACAGTATAGCGCGTTGACCTCGTGCCAAAAAGGGTCGGTGCATTGTTTACGGCACTGGAATAGCAACAGGAGGGAGAACGGTTTTCGAAGCGTAGGGAAAGGATGGCGAAGCCCTCAGACTCGTCTTTTGTCTGAGCGTCCACACAAGGACAAGTCCTCTTGTTGAAGGGGTTTGTCCGTGCTACAGGATTTCACCCGATATTATTCCGGAGCCCTCCACTACGACACTTCTTTCTTCCTTTCTGCTTTCACTCCCTCCCTAATCCCTTCCCATGCGGCGCGGTTCAGGTGTCCAACGATATATGAGACAGATACTGCGCCATTTCCTTTCCCCAAAAACCAATTATTATTATTATTAACCACCCGCAGCCGTGTGATGTTGTGACGTCACACGACGTAGCGCTGTTCAGCAGTGAGGCCATCTTGCGTGAAGACGCTGCTGTGTCGCGGTCATTTATTCTTGCTCTGAGGCCGAGAATGCCTTAAATAATTTTTTTTCTCTGGCCGCAGACTTTCTTGCTTCGCCAAAATTTTTAGAGGTGTTCTTGGGCGTATACCCCGACCGTATGGTCTCTTATAACGACGAAATATATAATAATAATAATAATAATAATAATTGGTTTTTGGTGGAAAGGAAATGGCGCAGTATCTGTCTCATATATCGTTGGACACCTGAACCGCGCCGTAAGGGAAGGGATAAAGGAGGGAGCGAAAGAAGAAAGGAAGAAGAGGTGCCGTAGTAGAGGGCTCCGGAATAATTTCGACCACCTGGGGATCTTTAACGTGCACTGACATCGCACAACACACGGGCGCTTAGCGTTTTTCCTCCATAAAGACGCAGCCGCCGCGGTCGGGTTCGAACCCGGGAACTCCGGATCAGTAGTCGAGCGCCCTAACCACTGAGCCACCGCGGCGGGGCGAAATATATCGACGAAAATCACTTTTCGTTTTCGAGTTTACTTCGGAAAAAAAAATTTCCGTTCAGTATTGATGTTATTTTGCTCGCGACAAAAAGTCCTTCCGTCTGAGAACATCCGGAGAGGCGGTACCTCGTGGAAGTGAGTGAGCGAGCAGGTGTCCGGAACCGCAGGGAGGAATTAAAAACAAATAAAAAAAATTAGGCTTCGGAGTCCCCGTCCGCGCGAGCGGCATGCCTGCGCAGAGTCCATTGTTTTTCCCGGAGGCTGCTGCGTTTGTACGTAACTTGATCGAGGCGCGCTGCGCTGGAAGCCGCAGCCGTTGCGGAGTGCTTGCCTGTGTGTGTTGGCGAGGGTGAAGAATGGAGAGGGAGAAATGTAGAGGGCGTCGACACCCTTCGGCTGATTCTGTGCCGGATCCACTTTCTCGACGGCAGCCACGGCTGTCAACAATAACAGCCCCGCGAAGTGAAGCCCGTTCGAGCTCCTCTGTTCCGCCGGCAGTGTATCGCTCTCTCTCTTTCTGTCTCTCTCTCTCTCTCTACGCGTTGCGGTTTTCGCCCCCTGCGTCACGCGTGGCCTGTTTGTTCAGGATGTCTTTACTGTTTCCCCTTGGTGCACCAAGCACACCGGACTTGGGGGCATCGCATTCAAAACACGATTGCTACTGTATGGGAGTAAAAAAATGGAGTAATCTGTCCCCTAGCGACCTCTCTTTTAGAAACGGGAGTACTACTAAAGGACAGTTTACTCCCTTTTTTTTTACTCCCTGTGCGATGTCAGTGCACGTTAAAGAACCCCAGGTGGTCGAAATTTCCGGATCCCTTCACTACGGCGTCTCTCATAGCCCGAGTCGCTTTGGGACGTTAAACCCCCTTAAACCAAACCAAACCCTTTTTTTACTCCTTTTAGTGCGCAGGGGAGTCCGCTAGATGTCGCTTTAATTCCTTTTTACTCCTTCCTGTTTAGAGCGATGCGTAACAAACTCTACGTGTCATCCGCGCGGCTGTTACAATTTAGGCTTAGTGTTCGGGCTTGCTTGTGTGCACCTGCCGCGTGGAGCTTTCTAAGTAATGGTGATGGCGATAATAATAATTGGTTTTTTGCGGAAAGGAAAATGCGCAGTATCTGTCTCATATATCGTTGGACACCTGAACCGCGCCGTAAGTAAAGGGATAAGGGAGGGAGTGAAAGAAGAAAGGAAGAAATAGGTGCCGTAGTGGAGGGCTCCGGAATAATTTCGACCACCTGGGGATCTTTAACGTGCACTGACATCGCACAGCACACGGGTGCGTTAGCGTTTTTCCTCCATAAAAACGCAGCCGCCGCGGTCGGGTTCCAACCCGGGAACTCCGGATCAGTAGTCGAGCGCCCTAACCACTGAGCCACCGCGGCGGGGGATGATGGCGATGACGATTTGGTTTTCGTGGTACAAAGGCAGCTTGGGCAAAGGAGCACCGTGACTAACGTGTTTTGATCTGCGCGAGGTCGAGCCATCAAAGGGGCTTTTTTTTTCAACCGTTGAGCCCCGTGTTTAGAGCCTGGCTAGAAGAAACGAAACTACAACAAATCAAAGTGGAGGGAGCCCGCACCGAACGGAGTTAGCGCGGGCTTAAATCAATCAAATATGAAAGAATCTAATCTTGAAGCGATCCAGAGAAGGCCGAGCGCCAGGCCAGGGGAAATAATTGCACCCCTTGGGGAAACTGCTCGGTCCCGGGAGGTGCCGGGAATCGAACCCCGCACGTCGCGCATGGGCGGTGAATGCTGGAACTGCTAGGTCATGGCTGTTCTCTTTTCTTTTCATAGGGCATTTGTTAAATGCGTATATGTACAGGAAAGGGCTATATTCTCGCGCTATATTTAGAAAGCAGTGAAGCGGCTGCGCTGCACTCTACAGCTTCAATGAAAACACAGCTAACGACTGTATGGGCAGCTAAGAGATATTCCGTCTTATCCCGAAGAATATCAAACTTTGCTGAGTATAAGGTGCAGACATGCGCCGTCATTACAGAGCTACCGAAATATAGGACGCTCCTAAGCATGCTCAGTTCAGTCGAAGAATGCAGCTGCTCTCTTGTGCTTAAGAGGAACATGGTGACCTGCATAAAGAAAAATAATTCTAGGTGTGGTCATGTAATGACTCATATATGGGCATTACATGCCGATATACAGGGTGTCCCAGCTAACTTTAGCCAAGGTTTTAATATATACCGCGGCACTCTACGACAAGGCGACCAAATGCATGTTGCTGGCTGTTGTATGTAGCAACTGACACTATTTTTTGTATTGTGCTTAATTGCATAACTAGTCGAGATTAATTAACCAACTTCGCAAGCAGCGAAGACAGACGAAAAAGTCCATTGAGAAAGTTGCGAAACGGTCCGCGAAACTTCCAATTGAACAGGTTTTAACGTTCCATTTTTTTACGTATCGTAAAAAAACTCACTGCGGGTGCCCGCGAATTACAGAAAAAAATACCACGTGACATGCCTAAATGCGCGCCACGATTGCAGCGCTCTCATGCGTTCCGTGCACGAACGAACAGATCATTTAGCCCGGTGTGCTGCTGCATAAAAAGGTGACAGGGCTGCGACGCAGGCTCTGGCTTTGCGATTTACGCGAGCGCAAGCGATAAGGACTGTGTCTGCTGGTCGCTATCAAGCGCCACAAGTGAAGAATACCGCTTGCCTATATCGCACAGCGAACTGCTGCGTCACTGCCCTGTCACCTTTTAAGCGGCAGCACTCTGTTCGTTCCTACGCGGAACGTTTGAGGGCAGTGCCATCGCGGCGCGCAAGCGGGAATGTCACGTGATTTTTTTTTGTATTTCGCGGGCATCTGCAGAGAGCGAAAAAAAAAACAATACGTAATGGATGGACAGTTATATATTATTATAATTGGTTTTTGGGGAACGGAAGTGGCGCAGTATCTGTCTCATACATCGTTGGACACCTGAACCGCGCCGTAAGGGAAGGGATTAAGGAGGGAGTGAAAGAAGAAATGAAGAAGGAGGTGCCGTAGTGGAGGGATCCGGAATAATTTCGACCACCTGGGGATCTTTAACGTGCACTGACATCGCACAGCACACGGGCGCCTTAGCGTTTTTCCTCCATAAAAACGCAGCCGCCGCGGTCGGGTTCGAACCCGGGAACTCCGGATCAGTAGTCGAGCGCCCTAACCACTGAGCCACCGCGGCGGGTATGGACGGTTAGAAACTGTTCAATTGGACGTTTCGCGGACCGATCTACTACTTTATCCTTGGACTTTTTCGCCCGTCTTCGCTGCTTGCGAAGTTGGCGAGTTGCTACATAGAATAGCCAGCAACATGCATTTGGTCGCGTCGTCGTAAAGTGCCCGCGGCATATTTGAAAACCATGGCTAAATTTAGCTGGGACACCCTGTATATGGAAATACATAGGCATTCATATGCATTTGCATTCATACTCCTTTCGTCCCTTTAAACAGAGTTATCTGGCTGCCGTTCACTGACTTGCGCGTATTTCCTGTACAATCCGTACAATTGAAGTCTTTTACGAAGCGCGCATTGCTAGGACGCTCATAGCCCTCTAGGTAGCGATCTTTTTCTACCCTGAAATCTTATGTCCCTACATCCGCTTTCGAAACTCGGGACTGTACGCGGGTATTCACGGTACAGCCATTCGAGCCGCCCAGCTTGAACAGAGAGATGAAATACCAGCGGACGAGGGAAATCGGGGACAGTGGCAGAATATAATACCGAAGAATGAATTTGTTTCGTAAGGCAGACGAGACAAATAAATTGGAAGCAGTAGAAGCAGCCGCTGGCGGCACGTGTGCTCGTTATGAAAACGGACGTCCCACAAAGGGAACAAAGCCGGACAAGTCTCGTCGGGATTAGTATGGCTTTTTAGAAAGAGCGCTCAGGTGCCCAGCGAATATTTAACAAAGGACGGACATTTATGTGCATCTGTATTTTTTGTGTGTGTGTATCTTTCCCAGTTTAGTGCAACGTTTAGACAAACACACGCGGTCCGCCTTCGCTTTGATCTGACCGAGTGTGTTTACTTTGTCGCTCGAATAACCATGTGGCGTTCTGAAGGGAAACACAGTGCCTAGCGTGGGCGAAGTATCAACCGCAGCAGCGCTTTCATCCGACCCGTTTCGAAATGCCTCGATGCGTCAAGAGTTTCGATTTTTCTGAGCAGTTGTCGATTGATAACCGGCCGGCAAATGCACAGGTAGATGTGGAAGCACTAGAACCACTCATCCTTGTCGTCTGTCCTTTTTTTTTCTTGTGGCCTCATCAAACTGCGTATTTGTCGTCTGATCTTCTTAAGGACTCTCGAATAGAATTCCCACGCTGTGATTGGTTCAAAGCTCACAGATTAGCCGTCTGTCACGCCACGATAGGTATTGGGATGAACTAGTCTGCTCTCACCGAAACATGTTTATGGTGGGGAGCTTTCGATGGAGGCGAAATTCCAGAGGCCCGTGTACTGTGCGATGTCAGTGCACGCTGAAGAACCCCAGCAGGTGATCGAAATTTCCGGAGCCCTTCACTACGGCGTCTCTCATAGCCTGAGTCGCTTTGGGACGTTAAGCCCCCGTAAACCATAAACCGTGCAGTTAATGTACTCACCTTGGAGCAAATGTCGCTGATCTACTAGCATTCAGATCCTCTCCACATACTTGCCAGCCAGTGTTGTCTGAACCAGCCGAGGAGGTCGCGTTTCGATGAAGGCGAAACGCAAAAGGCGCCCGTATGCTGTGCGATGTTAGTGCACGATAAATATCAACAGGTGGTTGACACTATTCCGGAGCCCCCCACTACGGCTCCTATTTCTCTCTGATCTTTCAGCCGCCGCGGTGGCTGAGTGGTTAAGGCGCTCGACTGCTGGCCCGAAAGACGCGGGCGGGTTCGATCCCGGCCGCGGTGGTAGAATTTCGATGGAGGCGAAATTCTAGAGGCCCGTGTACTGAGCGATGTCAGTGCACGTGAAAGAACCCCAGGTGGTCGAAATTTCCGGAACCCTTCACTACGGCGTCCCTCATAGCCTGAGTTCCTTTGGCACGTTAAACCCCCATAAACCAAACCAAACCTCTCTTTTATCTTTCACTCCCGCCTTCCTCGCTTCCCTCTCGGCGTGGTTGAGGAGTCCGCCGTGAAGTGAGTTTCTGCGTCTTTCCTTTCCTGACAAACCAGCTTTCATTCTCATTTTTAATTTTCAATCCGGTAAAGTGTCATGGTAGCCTACCGCACTCATGCTCACCAAGTTCTTAGCATAATGATCTAGAAACGTGGATCTTTCGGCGTCGCTTAAATGATGCAAACCTGTACCGTGATGGCCACTATGAACATGAAACTGAGACAGCATTCCTGCACCGTTCTTAAATCAATAAGGGTGTTCAGAAATGACTGAAAAAAAAAATTATTGCGCAAATTTGACCGCCATTTGACGCAGTGAGCCTTGCTTCGTAACCTCAGGGCATCGGCATAATATTGGAAGTATGTTGGCAAAGGCTCGTCCTTTGTAGTCCCGGTTTCCGTCAACTGATTTCCAATATTGGACCGATGTTCGGTGCTGCTTTGGGATATTAAACACCTCACTGTGTTGGTTAGAATGCTGCGAGTGGCTGCGACCGTCATTACCGCAGGGAATTAGTCTTCTGTGGCGCCAGCATGGTACTGCCATGAATGCTTGCATAACAGGAGATACAAAATCAACGACCCACATGCTGTCTCAAAAAAAAAAAAGCTGTAAAACCCGTTTAGAAAGGCAGTATGTTTACTTGGTCGTCTAACCTCCGGAATCCTAAAACCCAGGATAGGAGTGATGTCTGTGAGCCTCAGCTCCATGGCAACAACGGTCAGCTTGGCAAGGGATAGAATCACGCGGTCTAAAACTGTGCTCGCTGCCAAGTGAGTACGCATTGTATTTTGTCCGAAGAGTACAGGCTAGATCTCAGTTGGGGTTCCCATAGCGAGAATTTGGAAAGTCGTTCACGGAAATGCTGCTACGGCTCTGGAGTTAATTTGTCTATTCTATATGGGTTAGCACAACTTCCTATTTCGCTCTTTACCCTACCGATGATGGAGAGATATAAGCGTTGGGATGTCCCCATTAGCTCGACTTCTGCGCTGACACGTGGCGCCACCTTGTGCTTGTCGCCCAAACTAGCCGCCAGTCGTGCCTGGATTTCGGTTCAGGGTTTAGTAATTGGCTAGCTTAAGCTACTCTTGTTTCGAACTGCCTGTGTTTGGCGCGGTTTGAGCTCAGTGCAAGAATGATCCGACCTGACCGAGGAGTCTTATTGGTGGCTTTAGCGAACTGGGAAGTATAGTGGCCTCATTCGAGTGCCAGGTCACGAAGCGTTGCTAGCTTCGACATGGCTTCGGGCAGCGTGTGAATTCGGTCTCTTGACTGGCTGGCGCCATCTGCGTAGAGCTAACACTGTATTGTAGAACTCCGCGAATTTCAAAGACTTTTGTAGAATACTGTGCGCACCCAGTTCGGTATTGTAACAGCCGTGTGAGGTGATAGCTCCGACTTGTATAATTTTTTTTTTTTTTGGGGGGGGGGGGGGGGTGATGCAGTCTTTTCACTGGCAAAATCTGGTTCGTATTGGCGCGGGAACCCGCAATGGTGGTTCAGTGGTTACTGCGCTCGGCTGTAGATCCCGAGTGCGCGGGTCCGATCTTTGGCACGATGTGCGCATGGTAAATTAGCCGCACGTGAAAACGGTACCCTCCATGTTACTTTAAAGCAGTATAGAGACACAATTTTTATTTGTTTTTTTTCTTTTGAACAATGCGTAAGACGTTAGGATGTGTATATGGATCACCACGTGCTATTCGTCTGCGATAGTTCCATAGTTTATTAAAATGTTCTCTCGTGTGTTGCGGTTTCAACCATAGAGTTCCTTACTAATAATTAGAGAAAAATTGGCGCCCCGCCTGTGGGAGTTTGCATGTAGCTTCCTCGAGACCACCTGTACCACCATGGGTGCTCTAAGCATCATGGAGCGGAGAGCTACCGACTGCAGAACCACAACTTTTGGCCAAAAGATAATGAAAAAAAACAAACGTTGTTCGATAATCAAGAATGTCCTATCATTCAATATCATGTTTATAAATAGCAACAAACGAGCAGAAAAGCATGTAAGTGCAAAGTTTGCTCAAAATAAACGATTGCTTGCTCTCCTATTGGCCAAGCATAGCAGACCACAAAAGCCAACATTTCGTGCTTAACAGGTGCACATTTAAAAAGAAATGTGTTTTTGAAAAAAAAATGTCGCTTCAACTTTTTGAACGGTTTTTCCACAGCATTTCGCAAAACAACAAAAAAAAACCTTTTATTGGCGTCGTGTGCTGTTGCGTTTTCGCTACTATGGCATTTGCACACTACTTTTACGCCCAAGTCGTCTGCGCGCGGGGCGCGCCGTGGATACGGAATAGGACATCTCAGTAACGCCACTCTGTGTTCCTGAAGAAAACCTACTGTCCCGCACCAAGTAGCTCATCGCCCCATGATGCTTTGCGCGCCCACGGAGGTTCAGGTGCAGCGCCGCCAGCTTTCCCTCTAGTTAAGTCAGAAACTCTATGGTTTCAACAGCCCAACAATGGCTGTGACGTCAATGGTCCGTACAGATCGCGCGAGGTACGAAAAAAACTGCGATATGATCGACGATTCGTCTTTTTAATTCACTATACAACGCTGCCTCAAGAGCTGGAACAACAATGAATGAAAATGCAGCGGTTATATTGTAGCTTTTTTCATGCCGCACATGAGCTACACGGACCTTTGACGTCACAGTGCTGTTGAAACCGAAACAGAATGAGATAATAATATTCGATTATTAATTATTTAGCGGCCGAAGGCGAATGTCACGTGGTGATTGTAGTGTGCGCGTGAATCGCCCTTGAAGGACGCGTACCATGAGAGCCAACGCATTGAACGAGCCCCGTTTATTCATTGACGCACACGCACGTACATATATACATAACTGTTGCCCCCTGGAGGTGTTTACATTGGAAACGAAACAAGAACTTAATGTACAACAGTGATCAACGTGTAGTACCCTCACAAAAATTTCTTTTAGACCGTCTGTAGACTGCCCGTCGACTTTTGTCTATAAATTGTATAGACTGGCTATAGAGAAAACAAATTCCATAGACAGTAGACTGGCTATACACAAAACAAATTCTATAGAAAGTCTATAAACAATCTATATATTTATGGCCATACGCTTTTACTAGACTTGTTTTTCGACTGTAGATAGACAAAAGGATATATCTATACGAAGGCACTAGAGTCTATAAGAAATCTATATACTGTCTATAGACCACCGTTATAAGGGTAATGTCTTGCGCATCACTGCGGAGGAGAAAACATGCAGCCAACATTAGGCGTCCTTACTCCGGAAGTTTTAAAGAGAAAATAAATTCCGGGGAAAGGACTTCCTGAGCACTAGCTCGCTTTGTCGAGGGTTTGTTAAGGAGCCGGCGTCATCCATCCGTCGTATAGAAGAAATGGCGAGGCCGCGAATCGTTTTTGCGTTTATTTACTTTTTTTTCTTTCCTTGCCGGAGCGAAACCGGATCCTGACGGAATGCGCATCTTTCCGCGTGTCGACGCGCGCGTGTTCTGTGGCCGCCGAGATATTTCGCATCGGCGGCAGAAAAAATAACGGCGGCAAGCCGACCCAGGATCAGTACAGTGCTCGACTTGCGAAAGACCGCAGCTTTGCTCACTCGTAGGAAGAGGAATAAAATAAGTTAGCACTAGCATGTAGGCGCGCCGAGCGAAAATGTGACCACAAAGAAAGAAAGAGAGCAGGAAAGGGAGAAAGAAAGAAAATACTTCAAGCAAGGCTCCTGGTCTCGCTGATGCAGCATGTCGCTCTCAATGCAGTTGTCGAAGAAAATTTTATTGTTGCTCAATGTTCACGCGGAGGCGGTTGAATCGAAAATTGGAAACGGTCGCGGATGTGGAACGCGTGTGTATTCGCCCCGTCCGTACCTTGTAAAGCTCGTTGCGCTCACGGTGGGAGTGGCGGGCAGTTTTATTTTCGTGATTATTTTCTGGCGCGCCGTATTGCACATCTCTCCCACTAGTCTGCGAATGTAGCGTCTGTACAACTCGTAATTCATTTACGAACAGGCGATCAAACCCGCCGCGGTGGCTCAGTGGTTAGGGCGCCCTTCTATTGATTCGGAGTTACCGGGCTCGAACCCTACCGCAGAGGCAGCGTTTCGACGGACGCGATACGCTAAGGCGCCCGTGTGCTGTGCGATGTCAGTGCACGTTAAAGAACCCCAGGTGGTCGAAATGATTTCGGAGCCCTCCACTAGGGCACCTCTTCGTTTCTTCTTTCAGTCCCTCCTTTATCCCTTCCCCTACGGCGCGGTTCAGGTGTCCAACCATATGTGAGACAGATACTGCGCCATTTCCTTTCCCCCAAAGCCAATTTTCAATTTTCGACGGACGATCAAACAAACATACCAACAGTCAAACATATGAGCAAACCGTTGGAACACCAAATGCGGGCACGCGTTCATGTAGTTCCATTGTTACGCAACATCGAGCAGTTCTCTCCGGTAGACGTGTGTCTGACGCTGTCCACACGTTTAGTCGAATAGCGAGTCACTTGAAAAAAACGCAAATTTTCACCCCATGCATTCTGCGAAGAACCGAGTACGGGGGAGCTTCTCGTTATCCTGACATAGCGCTATGCATATAACGCAATATACATTGAATGCGTTGCATTGTTTTGAGCTGTAGACACGTATAGAGACACGTAGCGAGTGTAGACACGAATAGACACACATAGCGAGTGTAGACATGTGTTGAGACACGCAGCGAGTGTAGGCACATGCAGAGACACGTAGCGAGTGCAGACACGTATAGAGACACGTAGCGAATGTAGACACGTATAGAGACACGTAGCGAGTGTAGACACGTATAGAGACAGCGAGTGTAAACACGTGTCGAGTCGAAGAGACTTTAATCACGAGTGTATCGCACACCGTCCCTGCAGTACTGATAAACCTGTGCTTAAAAAATTTGTCAAAACGGTCCAAGGGAGGCTTGGCCGTATTGGGTGTTACTGTCTGTTGGTGACTAATTAGCGTCGCATTGAGACGTCGCGGCGTCTCCGTTATACGTGCGATTCGCTGCGACCTTCCAATCTGACGCGGCCTGTTGTCGGTGGATGTTGTCGGTCGCTGTACGGAGAAGGCAGTATATCACGTCAAGTCGAAGGACGACAGGTCGGTCTCGCCCCGTCTCCGTTGCGCGCGCAAGGCACCAGGGGGCGAGATAAGCGATTCTTCTTTAAGTGACGTCATTGGCGATTTTTTTTGAGCATTTCAAGCAATAGTACGCTCGTGTCCGTCAAGCTGCCTTGCATAGATTGTTTCGCAGGCGGGCCTACCAGCGTGTAATGAGCACCGCCGGCCCGATTCGAACTGAATCCGGTGCAGGACAAAGGTCTCTCCGAGTGACCTCTCATTGTACATTTCAATGACCTATTCTTCCTTCCAGTGACCTAGCTCTAACTGTTCATTCGAATTACCTAATTTTTTCGTTCAGCGAGATCTCAGTAGACACGGGCGTATTTTGTTTTACTATATTTATTTTGGCCTCCGACCAAATGAGTCCACCTCGTCACCGATCGAGCCCTGACCTTGGGCTCGCGAGCTGAACGCCATACAACCGCCAAGCCGCCGCAGGCGGTTCTTTTTTTTTTTTGAGTTGCTGTCGCCTTGGAAATGATTTGCAGTGCGCCACTTGCGCTTACTACCGCCAAACGACCGACGGAGCGACGTCGACGACTCTTTGCTCGCTGACGCGCGCCGCCCGTGCCTCGTCTTCGCCAAGCGCCCCCCGCGCGCGCGCGCTATTTTTAGCGCGCGGCGAGACGGGATGGTTTGGCGCGCGCGGGAACGGCCGCGGCAGTGTTGCGCGCTTTTTTGGTCGCGAGGAGGAAGGGGATGAGCTCGTTGTTGCCTGGGTGTTTGAGTAGGGGGGGGGGGGGGGGGATTCTGTGCGTGCGTTCGCGCGCGCCCTGCTGCTCAACCGTCCTGCGCTCGGCGGTAGCGAGGTTTTGTTGGAAGGTGTCTTTCGCGATCTGAACACCTGGCGAAAACGCGATACCGCCGACGGACGAGTGTGTGTGCGTGAGGCTCTCTGCAGCGGCGATTTTTATCGCCTGCGTCGTCGTTCGCTCTGCTGGCTCTCGTTTGCAGTGTTGCGCTCGGTGGCGTGGCGAAGAATATCAAATGGAGCTTAACATTCGCAACTCAGTACGTATCTTTTTTTTTTTTTTGCAAGGACATGCAAGGAGAGGTTGGTGCCTGGCAGCGGCTGCAAGTGCTTCAGAAGGCGAACGAAAACGCACAGCGACTGAGTGAATTACATACAGCTCGACACAGATACAACACCCGACAGGCAGTAAAGTTTCAGAACTCTATATTATACCTTGAGTACAATATTTAGATGCGATGTTACATTATGATTAAAGGTAAGGCGCAGGCTTGAAGAAAAGACGCCGAGTGGTAGAAAGTGCGGGCCTTGTTGCAGTTGATTTTTTACAAGACGAAATCAACCCTCGGAAGATAGCAACCCGAAAACCCTGAAGATTAAACCTAAGCTGTGGATGGAACACCTGCAGGCAGGAGAAAAGGCAAATAAAAAACCAAAAAAGAAAGACCGCCCTGTTATGAACTTGTGATAAGGCTTTCGAAGAATTTTTGAACTTGTGTTTTGAGTGTCATCTATAGTTTCTTATTACCGCTTTGGGCTTGGTAGGCGTAGCATCGAAAGAGGTTTTTCGGAAACACGAGCATTTAGGATGTCGTGAAGTCTCCCTGTGAGGTCGGCACGGGAGCAGACACTTCGCTCGCACCACTTATACATGCGTACGTCCTTGGCGTGCAGGTGTTGCAGAGGTTGCGACACTCGAGCGCTACACCTGTGTCTGATAATAATCGATGCTCTCTATTTCGTCAATATCAATTCGGCCTCGAAACGAACAAGAAGGAATGATGGAGAAGGCGTTAAATATGCCATCTGGCTTTCCTCGAGTCGCGTGACGAATTCGGTCTCGGAACTTTTCACCGCGACTTATGCATTTTAAATTCGCATACATTTCGATGCTTGGTATGCATGGGTGACTTCTTTTAGCAACGGACTCCATGCTGTGGTGGAATGAAGAAAGCTATTTATTTTATTTTCGCATAGTGATGTCTTCCGTTAGCTCCTAACTCGCCTCCAAAGGTGTCTGATTTCGAAGGTGTACACGCTCTCTGCACTGTACATGTTAATTCAGGCACTCTTTCCGACGGCGAAATGAAGAAATTTCTCGTCAATATAACAAAATATTTTCCAGTACACCGTCTTTTTTTGTGTGTGCATATGCTTACTTGTTTTAGAGGTATGCCCTGCGCATATTAGGCGATCGAGGAGTTTTTAAATAATAATAATAATAATAATAATAATAATAAATAATAATAATAATAATAATTGGTTTTTGGGGAAAGGAAATGGCACAGTATCTGTATCATATATCGTTGGACACCTGAACCGCGCCGTAAGGGAAGGGATAAAGAGGGGAGTGAAAGAAGAAAGGAAGAAAGTGCCGTAGTGGCGGACTCCGGAATAATTTCGACCACCTGGGGATCTTTAACCTGCTGTTTTTGCTCCTGAGGCGCCGGCACCCGCCCCCTGACCTGCGTGTCGGGGGGGGGGGGGGGGGTAGATCACCTTCCCTAGCAGCACAGGTAATCGGCCCAATATTGGAGACATATTGGCAAATACTGGTCCTACAAAGGGCCAGTGTGAAACCATCTTTGTCCAATGTTGGGCCAATTACCTGTCCTGCTTGGGAATTATTCGTTGGACATTAAAGTTTATTCCAATCCATCCATCTAGTCGGACCGCTCGAACCGCCTCTCTTGCGTGTTTAAAGAGCGTCGCTCGAATAATCTGCGCGCGCATTCGAACCATCCTTTGCTCCCGGTTACACAAGCTGATCACGTGCAACACAGGTGCGCGGTTATAAAACGATACCAGAAAGCGCGCCAGCGTACAGCTCGCTGCCTCTACCTGTTCCCGCAAATAATGCAGTTTGCAGATGTTCAGAGCGCGTTTGTCACGTGCGCGTATATGCGGGCTGGTCGCGAAGGGCGGGCGTATTGCAGCGAACGGGGGAACTTGTGGAAGCGACGGCCACATTTTAGTGTGAAAGCATTATTACGATGGGTCCACCCCGAACAAGATATTGGGATGTTTGTAAGCTGCCCCGCCGCGGTGGCTCAGTGGTTAGGGCGCTCGACTACTGATCCGGAGTTCCCGGGCTCGAACCCGACCGCGGCGGCTGCGTTTTTATGGAGGAAAAACGCTAAGGCGCCCGTGTGCTGTGCGATGTCAGTGCACGTTAAAGATCCGAAAATGGTCGAAATTATTCCGGAGCCCTCCACTACGGCACCTCCTTCTTCCTTTCTTCTTTCACTCCCTCCTTTATCCCTTCCCTTACGGCGCGGTTCAGGGGTCCAAAGATATATGAGACAGATACTGCGCCATTTCCTTTCCCCAAAAACCAATTATTATTATATGTTTGTAAGCTTGAGATGTTTGTGAGTTTGTGCCAAGTAAAAAAAAATAAATGAAATCAATATTGCCGCGACTGGAATTCGAACCGGTGGCGCTGCGAACAGATCAGCTTCACTGGCGACTGCGCGAGAGCACGGGGGTATCGCCGCAACCGAGCACGCCTCGTGTTAAACTGCAACGCACTCTCGCGCTGTGCATTGAACATCGTCTTCTTCGTCCGGTAATACTTGTTTGAAACTTATATTTGAGCTATGTGGCGCGACAAAATTGCGCCAAAATGCATGCGCTTTCGAGAAGGCTTGCAGGCAAAGCAACCCCTCCAGTGCCCGTAACTCGTGGAAGTAGCCAAACTTTGTTGGGCCACAACGCCGAGGGTAACCGCGTTTTCGTAATTCTAAAAACTGATATCGACGTTTTTTTTTACGGTTTGCTACACGCCTCTAAATAATTGAGAAGCCTAACGGTAATAGTTATAAAGTCAAAATTGAAAATTGGTTTTTTGAGGAAAGGAAATGACGCAGTATCCGTGTCTCATATCTCGGTGGACACCCGAGCCGCGCCGTAATGGGAGTTGAAAAGGAGGGAGTGAAAGAAGACGGAAGAAGGAGTACCTCAGTTGAGGTCTCCGGCTTAATTGCAAAAAGGCGAAGTAATCCTATTTGCAAATTTGTGACAAAAACCTTAACGCAGATGATGACCATATTCTCTGGGGATGCGAGCGAAATCCCCCCCCCCCCCCCCCCAAAAAAAAAAAAAGCTCCTGCCATATCCCTCAACTGATAGCTGGGAAAAGATAATTCGCAGTGAAGGCAAACAAATACAAGCCAACATCGTAGACTGGATCCTCGAGGTCGCCCCTTCATGGAGTCCACCTGGGGGTAAAAGTGCGCTAACGAGGACAGAAAAGCCTAATAAATTTTATTCCTCCTCCGAAAAATTTCTACCCATTGGGGGTCTTTAACGTGCACTGACATCGCACAGCACACGGGTGCCTTTGCGTTTCGCCCCCATCGAAACGCGGCCGGCGCGGCCGAGTTCAAACCCTGGAACTCCGGCTCAGTAGCCGAGCGCCCTAACCACTGAGCCACCGTGGCAGTTAACTATTCAGTATTAGTTAGCCATCCTGCTAGTTAGCGCGTCATAGCTGTTTTCGGACGTGCTACACCAGAAAGAATGCTATGCCGAAAAAAGCGCCCTTCCAACTCAAAAGAGCCTGTCTTTTAAAAAAAACTTGCTAATGGCCTAGCTCTGTTAGGCCAGGATGTACGTAGCGAAGACGTTAGGTGAAACACCCTGTGATGTCCTTGTCCTGCGAGTCACAAAATATTCAGGCCGTGGGCCTCCGGCGCGTTACGGAAACAAGACTGAAAGAGTAGCGGATGATTTAAATGTTTGTTCGCTATAACTTTCAGTTTCCTCTTTTCAAGCACTTCTTCTGAGAGGGACAGCTTTAGAGTTCTACGGTATTGGGTAAAGTCTCTCTGCCTTCCAGCTGACTTTTTCGCTTGTGCGGCATTTGCGCATGCGCATATAAGAGCATGGACGTACGTCAGAGCTTGGACACATGTCGAGACAGCATTAAACGGAATGCTTGATTAGCATGCAGTCAACGGTTATAATCGGCGAGTCCAAGTGCGAAGCATACTCTATTTTTCCTTAGGCGCAGTTCTCAACAGGCGTGACCTCTTTAAGGCTTCTTTTTTTTTGCCAATTCGATGCAGGAGTAAAGAGAAACTTGGTTCCTGAGTGCGAACTTGGCGTTCCCTTACGTATTGATTGCGTCCGGACGTGCCGCGAATGGTGAATCTCGGGCCAAACACCGCTCGGCTCTGCGGAGGCTTCGGCGCTGGCGTGTTCGGTGCGCCTCCCGCGGTTAATTGGCTCGCAACCCTGTCGACAGTTGCGACAGCGCCACGCGTCGGGCGCGTGGCGCAACTCAGGTGCGGCTGCTGCACGGTGTCTGTCTCCTCGTTGGGTGCATAAGCGCGAGAGTGTCTGTGCCCCTCCTCGTTGACGCTTCTTGGAACTGCGTCTGTCTTTTGCTGTCGGCGTATACGTGTACTACGGGATCACCGCTTCATTCACACGTGCATAGACAACCCGCTTCTTATGCCCGAAACCACCGCTGCGTGGCGCACGCGGAGTAGGGTGCCCCCACAGGCGATGCTAAACATCCAGACACCTTCTATAGTACAGCGTCTTTCGATTGCGTCAGGGCGAGTCGCGTTTTGTGGGCACGGCCTCGTGGGAGGTCTTCGACGCCTCTTGAATGGTGTGCACCTGTATCGTGTCCCTGTAATAACTTGGATGAAGAATGACACTGTCATCGCCGCCGCGACAGGTTGCGGTCGCCGCCTACGAACGTATCAGGGTTCGTCGATCGGACCTGCTGTTGCTAACGGCGAATTCGAGCGTGGTTGCTTCTCGTGGCTAACTTCGCTAGTAAGAGAGGCTTCTGTATAAGTAACCGTCTCTCGAACCGCGGTGCGGCACATGTGAAGAAGCCCCGCCGCGGTGGCTCAGTGGTTAGGGCGCTCGACTACTGATCCGGAGTTCCCGGGTTCGAACCCGACCGCGGCGGCTGCGTTTTTATGGAGGAAAAACGCTAAGGCGCCCGTGTGCTGTGCGATGTCAGTGCACGTTAAAGATCCCCAGGTGGTCGCAATTATTCCGGAGCCCTCCACTACAGCACCTATTCTTCCTTTCTTCTTTCACTCCCTCCTATATCCCTTCCCTTACGGCGCGGTTCAGGTGTCCAAAGATATATGAGACAGATACTGCGCTATTTCCTTCCCCCCAAAAAAACAATAATTATTATTATTATTATTAATATTATTATTATTATTATTATTATTATTATTATTAAGTGAAGTTGTGGTTCTCTTTAGAAAAGTTGAACCGATAGTTTTTTTTTTTAAATTGGTTTTTTGAGGGGAAAGGAAATGGCGCAGTATCTGTCTCATATATCGTTGGACACCTGAACCGCGCCGTAAGGGAAGGGATGAAGGAGGGAGTGAAAGGAGTGTCATTTAATAAATTGGTGATGAGGATAGGAAAGGCGCAGAAACTCTGTTTCTCCCTCTGGACGCTTCGTGCGCGGCGCGAATGCTGCTGTCTTCCTCCATTACATCCAGCTCCTATCTTTTCCTTCCATTACATTCATCTACCACGCAATTATGCAAGGAAATTATGCAGGAAAGGTGTGGCTGTCGAGTTGAACGAGGGAAACAATAATAATAATAATAATTGTTTTTTTGGGGGGAAAGGAAATGGCGCAGTACTGTCTCTTATATCGTTGGACACCTGAACCGCGCCGTAAGGGAAGGGATAAAGGAGGGAGTGAAAGAAGAAAGGAAGAAGAGGTGCCGTAATGGAGGGCTCCGGAATAATTTCGACCACCTGGGGATCTTTAACGTGCACTGACATCGCACAGCACACGGGCGCCTTAGCGTTTTTCCTCCATAAAAACGCAGCCGCCGCGGTCGGGTTCGAACCCGGGGACTCCGGATTAGTAGTCGAGCGCCCTAACCACTGAGCCACCGTGGCGGGTAGGGAAACAACTGCCAACATCAGAAAAATTACCTGGGAAGCTATACGATCAAGCTGCATTTCAGCTCTTTTTTTTTATGCGACGCCGTGGAAGCCACAAGTTGGAGGCTACGCCTCTTGTATATGCCTGCATGTTTGCTTCTCCAGCGCGATTTAGAGCGCGGACTCGTGAAAGCCAACGCCTCCCGTTTGTAGCTGCGAGAAGTTGCGAGATGGACTACAGTTTCAGTGATGTATACGTGCACGAACAGCGCCTATCTTCTTGAGGCGGAACCTGCCTAAAGTGATCGTGGATGTGCCGGGTGCGTCATGAAGCGTGGGGTTGACTAGAACTGACGGTTCTCCGAGAAGGAGTTGGGGAAGAAAGTTCGAAACTTTTTTCGACTCAAAGTTATAGCCATAATCGGGTGACAGTGAGGGCTCTAAAATATGGCTAGCGGGGGTTTATAATGAGGAAAAAAGATAAGGGGGGGGGGGGGAGCGATCGCGAATGAAGGGAACGAAACCTACGCGGAGGACAGGGGTTGATTGAAGAGCTCCCTATCGGAGCGGACGTGAGAGCGCGGGCGACGGCATATAGAGCGCGTCCTGACAGGTGCCGCGCCAGCTCTCTAGGGGCGGCTTTAATGGAGCGCACCGGCGTCGAACAACGAGGTCGATCACATGCGTGCGACGCGAGCGCGGGAAGCGCGCAGCGGAACGCGCGCTGTGTCGATGACGGTGATAGACGCGTCTAAATAAAGGCGCGCGGCGTATAGGGGAGCGATGAGCGTGTGCTCCATTTCTCTTTTTGTTCACTCCTCCTCTCTGAAAAATTATGCAGCGCGCTTGAGGCTGCAGGCTTTATATACGTACAGTCGAACCTCGTTATAACGAACCCGGCGATTACTTCGTTATGGCCGTAGCTTCGTTATAGCTGCGTGTTGACCGAGCTTCCAAGGCGAATCGTCATTCCTTCGTTATATCCATTATTTCGTTATCAGCCGTTTCGTTATAACGAGTTTCGACTCATTTGACGCAAAATTTTAAAAATTTCTGGTCATTTTTTCGCTACATTTGACAGCGGCAGAATTGTAGACCTCATCGCATGGAGGTCGAGGATCGCCTCCACATGATGTGCAGTGGTGAGCAATATGAGAGGGAAGGCTCATTTGAAACGCAAAGTTTTGAATTTGCTGGTTATTTCTCCGCTACATTTGAGAGCGGCATTCTGTAGATTCTAGAGAGTTGTACAGCTGTGTAGAACTGCAGAGTTTGCGCGCTGCCACTGTTTAGCTAAAATGCGTGTAGCATGGTCGGAAGTTGTGCAGCTCTGGGTGTCTACAGTTTTGAAGTACCTGTAGAACTGTGCAGCCATACAGCTATACCGCTTTAAGAGTTGTCAGATTCCGCGCGACTCACGCCCCCGTCCTAGTTAACCGGACCGGCGTATTTAAGTTGAATTTGCTAGTGGAGCTAACTCAGCCAGCTTGATTAGCTGACAAAGCCCCAGCTAACTCTACTCTCTCGGCTAATGTAGAGTCCTCCGCGGTCACAGTAAGCCGCCGTAGATAGCTCGCCAGAACGCTTCCCCATTGGCTGGTTCTTTCGCGATCGCATTGGCGTCTAGCACGCTCGGTTCTTGCGTTGCCAATAGGCCCATTACTCGCGCCTCTGATTGGCTGACACTGGAGGATTCTTAGAGAGGGAAAGAGAGAGAGAGGGGAATATTTAATGCCTCCTTGGACATCGTACTGTTGGCTATCGGGAACAACCACCCTTACGCGCCTCCGAGCTTTGCGAATTCACCACCTCGCTGTCTTTATGCTCGAGGTTTTTCTGGCTTCCCTAACACTGCATAGTTTTAGCGAGCTCGCGAGGGCACGCTTCCTTGCCCTGCTCATGCTCTGCCATGCCGGCTTGCGCCGCGACCGAAAGGAAGGGACGCTCAAAATAGACTCCTCTTCACTGTCGTGCCTCGTCACCCTCTTCCTCTGCGAAAGAGGGGGAGGGGGAATTTTTCTCTCTCCGTTACCACGTGGTCCGGGAACTCTTTCTTCGCCGCCTGTGAGTGCCCCTCTACTGAGCGGGACACCTCGCCGAGTGGGCCGAGGAGGTTTCGGCGCCCTTTTTTGTTTATACTTGTTTCTTGAGTGCGTGTATATTGATCCTCCTCGCGAGGTTCATTCAGTGGCGGTCGTGCCCCGGCCCCGGCGCGCTTCGAAGCCCACTCGCAGCGTTGGGTATGGTTGCGCGTGACCCCAGTTTAGACAACTGTGGTTATATATTTATACCGTGGAGGGCGCAATTAACCGACCCACTTAAAGGTGGGCTGGCGCTGCCGTTCTAACAGGCGTTGTTGGCATCGGTTATCTGAGCGGGTCAGAAAGGTGGTAGTTATCGCGAAATAAAAGAAGAGGCAGCTGCTTGTACGCAGCAGGCGTCTCAGTCGGCACCTGAACTAAACCGTGATGGAAGCGATGATGGCCTGAAAGAAGACAGATAATACTGTTGTCCCTCGTGGTTAAAGACTGCACGTGCTGTTTAACGGGCTATGCAACCTGAAGGAGTAGCTCACGGCCGTGATTGGATAACGATCAAGAATCCCCACGTAACAATGGTGCAATGTGGTTGCACCCGCTCAAAGGTGACAGGGGTGTACGTACAGAGAAGAGGTAAGGCTACATCTCGATGTCTGTCTGGTACATCTGGATGTCTGTCTGTCTTGATATGTATCGCTTATCTCGCGCTGGTGCAACCGGGTTTTGTTGCAACTAACTGGCTCAACTCTGCGTCGTCGAGGCGCAATGCTGGTTAAGCGCACCTTATTGAGCGATTCGCCCGTGTAATGCTTTTTTTTTTTGCCGTTCTACGTTATAGTTCGAAATTACAAATAGGAACGTGCTCAGGAGATGTTCGCTTCGCCAAAAGGGTCAGGTATTCAGAATAGAGTCGGCTAGAAATTAAAGCAACCAGCGAAAGGAGAGACTCCGCTCTAGAACAGAGGCTGACATGAAAACGAAGGTCTAAGGTATCACGCATTCGATTCAAGCCTTCGTGCTTTGGTTACATTCCACAGAACGAATTGAAGGGCGATCAGTTCGATTGGTGTGGTGGATATGCAAGGGCACAGGCGGGCACTGAAAAGAGGGGAGGGGGCAAGGGAGAGAGTGCCCCCCCCCCCCCCCAAATGTCATGAGGCAGGGGGCGCAGATTTTTTACCTTATTGTTCCCTGCTACCCGAAAGTCTCGAAGAGTCACTACCATTAACGTCGACCGTCTTTTACAGAGAGACCTGTGCACGCCTATGTGCGAGAGTAGACTTCTCTACCTTCTCACCCTTTGGGCTGTCGGTGTGGAGCCTGCAGCACGAACTGTACCGCTACGACCGTTACTTTATAGCCAGGGTTTCATTATATCCGGTAATTCGTTCTAGGCGGTGTTATAGCGCGTGGCAGGTGGAGAGCGGGGAGTTCCTGTAATTCACAAAACCATTATCACCACTAGAACGTAATCACCATCACCTGTCACTGAAGTGTCCTTACCAAGTTGCTAGTATCGACGTTTCGTTATAACCGGTTTTTCCTTATAGCAGGTTTTTACCGCAGCCGCTGTTTCATTATAGCCAGGATTTCGTTATATCCGGTAATTCGATCTAAGCGGTGTTATAGCGTGTGGCAGGTGGAGAGCGGGGAGTCCCTGTAATTCACAAAGCCATTACCACCACTAGAACGTAATCACCATCACCTGTCACTGAAGTGTCCTTACCAAGTTGCTGGTATCGGCGTTTCGTTATAACCGGTTTTTCTTATAGCAGGTTTTTACCGCAGCCGCTGTTTCATTATAGCCAGGATTTCGTTATATCCGGTAATTCGTTCTAAGCGGTGTTATAGCGTGTGGCAGGCGGAGAGCGGGGAGTCCCTGTAAACGTCACCTGCCACGATTGACAGGTGCAGGATGCGCACTCAAGCCGACGCCAGACAGTTTTCGCCGTCAAGGCCCTCCTGGTGCTCTCGCATAAAAAATAAAAAAAAAATTACGGACCAATTTTGACAACCTGCTAGGTGTAAATTCGGGCCATTTACCAACTCGTCTAATCTTCCACTGTTAACAGATAAACGGTGATAGCGAAACAAAGAGATAAAACGCCGAGATCAAACGCGGCCCAAATTTGAACAGCCGTCTTCACAAGCAGCGTGCGGCAAGTTTTGCTGGAAAACACCAATTTACGAAGCGACAAGCTCACGACAATGACTGCGCATTTACTGGGACTGGCGTGTGGCCCCAAAACGAGAGCTGACGCGCAAATATGTGATGAAGAAAAACGGTAATAAAGCGGGAAAAAATCCCGCCACTCGTTCTGTCAACGACTGCAGGTGATGGCGGGCTTTGTTATGGGCGCTTTGTGTAATACGTGTAGGCGCAACCCTCTGTGTTACCGGTCTTTGCGTGTAACTGGCCTTTGTGTGTAACCGGCTTTTGTGTAATGTGGGCGTAGATCGTGCGTAATGGGGCGTCGTTGCGGCTTTGTTTTCCGCGTTCCTTTGGTGCGCCGCCCCTTTCGTGCCGCAGGTTCGACGTGTCTGTCGTCAGCAGGTGTTGAGAGTTCCCGCGCTGATGTACGGAGATTGTAGGCGTTTCTAATTGCTCGTTCGATGCCCTGTTTTCTTTCGTTTTTTTTTCTTTCCCAGAACTGCAGCTGGCTTTGGACGCACTCGTCTTGGTATTTATTCGATGCCAACAGCGATTGAGCTGATTGTTAAAAAAAAGGCAGCTGCTGCGTTTTTATGGAGTAAAAACGCTAAGGCGCCCGTGTGCTGTGCGATATCAGTGCACGTTAAAGATCCCCAGGTGGTCGAAATTATTCCGGAGCCCTCCATTGCGGCACCTCTTTCTTTTTTTCTTTCACTCCCTCATTTATCCCTTCCCTTACTGCGCGGTTCAGGTGTCCAACGATATATGAGACAGATACTGCGCCATTTATTCTGCCCAAAAACGAATTATTATTATTATTAAAAAAGGAATAATAATAATTCCTTTTTGGGCAAAATAAATGGCGCAGTATCATTCTCATATATCCTTATTATTATTATTAAAAAAAGGAATGCCCCGCTGCGGTGGCTCAGTGGTTAGGGCGCTCGACTACTGATCCGGAGTTCCCGGGTTCGAACCCGACCGCGGCGGCTGCGTTTTTATGGAGGCAAAACGCTAAGGCGCCCGTGTGCTGTGCGATGTCAGTGCACGTTAAAGATCCCCAGGAGGTCGAAATTATTCCGAAGCCCTCCACTACGGCACCTTTCTCTTCCTGTCTTCTTTCACTCCCTCCTTTATCCCTTCCCTTACGGCGCGGTTCAGGTGTCCAACGATATATGAGACAGTTACTGCGCCATTTCCTTTCGCCAAAAACCAATTATTATTATTTTAAAAAAAGGAAAGACGCCTTGATTAATGCTGCATCTCTATCACTGTGAAACTTGTCACTGAAGGCAGTGCACGCTTATAAGAATGATCTAGAGACTGTCTATACACTTATTATAGACTCTATTGCCTTCCTATAGATATTTCCTTTCGTCGATTCGTAGTCTATAGACTGTCTATAGAAAAGTAAGCTAAATGTGTATGGTCATAAGTCTATAGAGTGTCAATTTGAGCTAGTATTGCCTATAAACTTGTCTATAGGATTTGGCTATAGAACGTCTATAGACTTTATAGACAAAAGTGTATGGACACTCTATATAGACTGTCCGAAATTTTTCTAATGGTACGAGGTAGTGAAATACAGCAGTCTCATGGACTGTCTGTAGATTCTTATGGACTCTGTTGCCTTCCTATAGATATTTTTGTCTATTCATAGTCTATAGACTATATACGGAAAAAAGTCTACTAAAAGTGTATTGCCATAAATCTATACATTTTCTGTAGACTGTCTATAGGATTTGTATTGACTATGGTGTAGCCTATAGGATTTGTTTATATAATGTCTTAAGATTTTATAGACAAAAGTGTGTGGACAGTCTGACGTAATTTTTATAAAGGTAGGAGATAGTGGAATGCAGCAATCTCTTGGTGCAGTGACCGCAGCTGTTTTAATCACACAACAGGGTAAAATGACTTTAAAATCTGTAATACGATCAAACGTGAAACTTTTCGACGTGCCTTGCATGCACAAATTATGCACTATAGGAATGTCGCTTTCGACTGTAAACGTACAGGTACCAGTGGATAGAAGCTCACTACCTACGAGCGGGACGTCAATGTCATCATATCAGTCACGTCATACAGTACACACAGCTAAAAAGCCTTGTGTACCAAACACTGGAACGTTCTGAAAAGAGGTTAGGGACATCTGGGTACAGCTTTCCACCTTCCAGTTACTAAAACAGAAAAAAAAGGAAATTTTGTTTTTGCAAATGGTTGGGAAGTTTTCGAGGGCACGGCGATTTTATTTTTCGAGTGTTTACAGGAAGCCAGTGTCGCGATATCCATTGTGATGTCAATCTTGGGGTATAGCGACCTGCCCTTATCTCGCGAGAGCGGCTCTGTGGCCTCTTGAGGGGCGACTGCCGCCTCGGTCCGCGATTGCGTATCTCGGAGGCTCCTCTGCCGAGGTCAGAAGCTCCGAGTGCCTCGGAAGAATGCCATTCACTCGTTGCGGATAATTTCTATGGATGCATGGCTCGAATGATTTGATCTGACCTCCTCGGCACGTGTAGATACGGAACGTAGAAGTGGGGGCCATATTTCGTAACAACTCCTTTTCCGGTTCATTCTTTTGCTTCAGTACTGTTGGTGGCGGAACGGATGACGTCATGGTTGACATCTAAACAAGCAGTGTCAGTCCCCGGCTTCGGTGCCGAAGGCTAAGCGATCACTGTCGAAGAAGAAAAAAATAATAGCGGAATGAATTGCTGAAGAACACAGACCTTGTGCGTGTATAATGCAACGATTGCCGAACCGATTCCATTTCATTTTTTGTATTTCCTGCCCGTCGTCTTTAGCTAAAGGTGGGGTCTCTTCAGGCTGGATGTAAGGTAGCAAATACGAAAACAAAATGGAAAATATTTCTGAATTATTGCATTATACAGAACCATGCGGTCGAAATCATGCCACAGCCCTCCACGACGGTGACCATTGTGGCCCGTGTGCAGCCTTGGGGTGTTTAACTGCACACACCGCACCACACCACACCATACCGTACCGTGCCGCACCCTGCCGCACTGCACCGTACCTCACCGCGCCGCAACGCACCCTACCTCACCGCACCGCACCTTACCTCACCGCACCGCACCATACCGTACCGTGCCGCACCCTGCCGCACTGCACCTCACCGTACTTCACCGCGCCGCAACGCACCTTACCTCACAGCAGCGCACCGTACCACACCACACCCTGCCGCACTGCACCTCACCCCACCTCACCGTACCTCACCCACCTCACCGTACCTCACCGCGCCGCAACGCACCTTACCTCACCGCAACGCACCTTACCTCACAGCAGCGCACCGTACCGCACCGCACCATACCATACCATACCGTACCGTGCCGCACCCTGCCGCACTGCACCTCACCGTACCTCACCGCGCCGCAACACACCTTACCTCACCGCAACGCACCTTACCCCACAGCAGCGCACCGTACCGCACCGCACCACACCGCACCATACCGTACCGTGCCGCACCCTGCCGCACTGCACCTCACCGCACCTCACCGTACCTCACCGCACCTCACCGTACCTCACCGCGCCGCAACGCACCTTACCTCACCGCAACGCACCTTACCTCAGCAGCGCACCGTACCACACCATACCGTACCGTGCCGCACCCTGCCGCACTGCACCTCACCGCACCTCACCATACCTCACCGCGCCGCACTGCACTGCACCTCACCGTACCTCACCGCGCCGCAACGCACCTTACCTCACCACAGCGTACCGTATGCCGTACCGCAACATGACGCAACGCAACAAGCCACGCAAGTACGCACGCAGCGCTGATTCGAAACTAACGTTTACCGAAAAGAACATGCAAAAAGAGGCCTCAACGTATGCGGACATGCGCGACTGAAGGAACAGGTGCGTCTTATCATTCCAACATCTATCATGCACCATAACAAAAACGCCAAAAAGCCCTCTTGAGAACTGATGATAACATGTGAACAAAAACGTCCGTTAGTTCGCAAAAAAAAGTTTAAAGTTATCGACAAACGATTCGGACATACCAGTGCAGGTAGTTTTTTTTCTAACGTGTATACCGACAGTTTACGAGGTTTTTTATCCGTTCGGTAAGTTCTGTGATAGATGACGGAATGATAACACGCACTTGTTCTTCGTGCTGCGCCTGTATGCATGTGGGAGCCTTCCTAATTGTTTACATGTTCTTTTCGGTAAGCGATACCTTTGTGTGTGTGTGTGTGTGTGTGTGTGTGTGTGTGTGTGTGTGTGTGTGTGTGTGTGTGTGTGTGTGTGTGTGTGTGTGTGTGTGTGTGTGTGTGTGTGTGTGTGTGTGTGTGTGCGTGCGTGCGTGCGTGCGTGCGTGCGTGCGTGCGTGCGTATCTGTCTCTTTATCATCTTCGTGTTCCCGCTGATCAGTCTCGTGAATTTTAAGAGATCAGCGACGGTGACTGAACGGAGTGGAGTTATGATTAAGTGGAGCAGTTATTGAGGAGTTGTGTTGAATAAAGTGGAGGTGCGCTATATAGCTGATTTGTGGTGACTAGTGATGGTGCCTGTTTAAGTTGCCATCACTTCCGTTCTTCACATTCCGAGTCTGACTGTGCCGACGAAACCACTCACACGCTGTACTGAGGCTGAAACCTCCACGGCTGAGCGCCCCGTTAACAAACTCTCTTTCATGGCCTTGCATCTGTGAGGAGAACCCTGGCCTAAATACGGTGCCGAGATACCTCCTCGATTCCTCTTAACATTTCGTTCATGCTCGGGAAGGTACGTGGGCCACCTTTGTTTTGATGGGGGAAGCAGGAGCCGTGCTTTTCACGTGCACAGCTCCTTCCATTATCGGCCACTATTTGCCGACCTCTCGTTCGCAAGGGCAGGGGAGGGGCTTTTGAGTTCACGCATACCTGGCATTCCGCGTTTGGTAGACGCGTCATCGGCGGTGGGGGCCTTCGCCGCCTTGGGCGTCCGCCCCGCCCTCTTGACAGTCTTTTCCGCGGAGAGCGTTGACCCCGTTCTCCACTTACGCGGCCCGCGTTGGTTGGTGTTAATGCAGGATTCATTTCAGTGCTGCTCTGCGAGGTTTCTTATCCGCAGTTTTTGAGAGGAACGTTGTTAAAAAGTGCCCCCACTTTTACTCCTCGCAACCAATGGAAGAAAGGAAATTGGCATCTGCGGAAAGTTGTCTTGTCACTATGTGGAGAGTTAATTTGTAAGTCACTAATTGCACTTGGACGACTTCGATGGGGTAAATAGAGCGAGGTGGCAGTAGCGGAAATGCCCGCTTTGAGGCGCATCAAATTCAGTCACCCATCTATATCATCTAGTCGTTTCTCACCATTAGAGTCGTCATCATCAAAAGCACTGTAGCGCCAAATATGAGTGCAAGCAACGGTTAGCACCAAGCTGTTTCCGACGAATAAAATGCTTTACAGTCGATGGAGCGGTGGTATACTGTACAGACCAAAGATCACCATGCCTTGAATTTCCAACCATGAAAATTTGTTTGTTTGTTTGTTTGTTTGTTTGTTTGCTTATGCCTGTCAGGCCCGCTAGTGCAATGAGTCACGGGCATCACCTGTATTCAGACGCAAGGTGTGCGTCTTTGTTCTGAGCCATCTGGTGGCTTTTTCTGGAAGCGGACTAAGCATAGCAGGGATTTTATTTCAAATGAAGTTAGTGTTTTCTTTTCTCGTTGACGTATGTGTTTTCTTTTTGTGGTTGGCATCTTTCTAGCACGAACTTCAGCATAGTCGCATACATACTTACAGACCGATGTTATCGCACAATTTTATTCTGGTCTTGGCGCATAATTTGCTGCTAAGAAAGGAATAAGTGATTGCATGGCCACCTTTGAATGCCTATTTTCTTCACCGGTCAGAAGCGTGTTACAGTTTCTTGACCGGTGCACAGCGTTTTGCACAGTTGCGTACAAACCCGCAGACAATTAACAGCGCGCGCTTCAAGCTGCAAAACTGATTGGCTTCATTTTAACGAGCTATGGCCCGATACGATTCTTTAACCTGCACCGCTGTCACAGCCAGATTGCACAAATCGAGTTGTGCAAACTGATTTCGATTTGGGCAAGCCGCTTGTGCAATCTGACGCAACTAATGCAAAGTGTAGCAGGGTGTTTCTGTCCTGGCTAATTAACACCTAACTTCGCGTTCAATGGCTGACGCCCGGTACGCCTCTCATATATGCAGGGTGTTTCACCTAGGACTTTACACAATTTAAAAAATAGGCTTTTTCAGTTTTAAGAGCGATTTTTTTTCGACATAGCATGGTCAGCGGTGTAGTGTGTCAGAATACAGCTATGACGTGCTAACATGCTGGGTGATTAGTTTTGAATAGGTAACTTTTTAACTCTTACTGTAGCATTGCCTTATTGATTTCTTTCCGCCTTTGGGTGGCAAAAATTCTATTACCTCAGGTTCACATCTTTTATATTACTATTAGGATTACACCCGCGATACAGTAGTGGTGCGGGAGAGGCTATTATTTTTCATTCATTTTTATTGCCTAGATTTATATTCTCTTAGGCTCCATAAATATTGAGATGCGTGTAGCCCACCGTAAGTAATATCCATTTCAGTTTTTAGAATTTCGAGAGCGTGGTTACTCTCGGCGCTGTGGCCCAACAAGTTTTGGCTAGTCCGGCGAGTTGCGTGCACTGAAGGGGTTGCTTTGCCTGCAAGCTTCTCGAAAGCGCGTGTATATTGGCGCGATGTAGCCGAAATTTGTTGGGCTACAGCGCCGAGGGTAACCGTGTTTTCGAAATTCTAAAAACTGATATGGATATTACTTACGGGAGGCTACACGCCTCTCAGTAATTAAGGAGCCTAACAGTAACAGTTAAAAAAATTAGCTATTCAGTATTAGTTAACCAGCCTGGTAGTTAGCACGTCTTAGCTGCATTGTGATGTACTACACCGCTGGCAAAGCTATCCGAAAGAAGCGCTCTTCTAACTAAGAAAGCCTATTTATAAAACAAAAATTGAGTGCAGTCTTAGACGAAACACCCTGTATAAACGGATCGCAATCTATATATACCGTCTTAGTGCTTGGACCGCATTTCCGGTAGATGGCGTTAGTGAAATCCCGGTGAGGAAACGTGGGGAATGAAAAGTTCCGGAAGATGAGGGAATAAGCGTGGTCGAGGCTTTAATCCGGAAGGCCTTTAAGAACTGGGAAGCAGCTCTTTCTGCATGTGCACGCGCTTTGCAGAAAAGTCCGGTGAGGCGTTAATGGTGTAGCGAAGCGATCGTTAATAAGCTTACCTGGAGATATCGCATCTTGACTGCCTCTTCCGCTCTTCTGCACCTTGAGGAGAGGTTTGGCCGGCTTGTGTGCTAAATAAAGAAAGCCCCTCCCCCGCCCCAGCGCTCTTCAGCGACTGTCGATTACCGTAGATACTCGCGTATTACATGAGGTGAGCTGGCTGGTGATTGCAGGTGGACGAAAACAGCTTCGTCGCCGGTATAGTAATATTTAAAACTTTCTTTTTCTTGTTCGGGTTTTAAAAATAATTTATTCACGTTGCCATACAGTCTTAGTCGAAGTTGTCATTATGCTGTCCTACTAAGCGGGATTGTTTAGTCGCCTTCGTTCAAGGCGATGGAAATTCTTGGCCGTCTAGAAGACTGATGGTGGTGGTGATGATGATATTTTATGGCGTAGGGGTGTCTGAGGCCAAAGAGCGTCATGGCACAAGGCCTTCTTTCGTCTTCTCAAGGTTAGATCAAAGACCCACTTTCCCAAGCATTTCACCCTAAGGTAAGCCGAGCACCAGACCAGGGGAAAGCTTGTACCCATTGTATCACCGGTGGGTATACCCGGCGGTACTGAGGTATCGAACCCCGCACCTCCCGCATGCGAGGCTGGTGCTCAAACCACTAGACTACCACTGCGCTCTCCGTCTAGAGGTTTATTGGGAGCAGAAAATTGGCAATACGAGGGTACGGTTTGGGGTCCTATAAAATTCATAGGCTTCTCAGTGCCTGCCCTGTTTCCACGTATTAGGGAGAGCGTGCACTGCAAAGTGCCCGTATGTTTGTTGCTCCCCTAGATCCGGTTCCAGCAGGAAATGTTTCGTTGTTACCGCGAAACATTGTGGTGAGATTTTGGTATCTGCATTTATTGCAACTAGAAAAAACATTCGTGTTGCGACAGCAACGTTTTCCTGCAGTACTGTAAGTGAGGTGCTTCCTTACAGGATCAGCTCATCCGCGACGGCAGGAGTCATGCCGTATACTAGAAAAAGTGCAGTCGCGAAGACCAGACTACAAAAAGAGATTAGAGACTGTCTTATTTTGGTACCCTCTCTGTCGTTTTTTACTGGCATCACAACACCTGGGTCATCTTCGAGAATGCCCACTCCTTGAAACGGAGAGATAGTATTTTAATATGCCAATGGGTCAACTCCAGAGTTTTGAGTGACGACATACGACGCCACGGAGCCGATTTTTCTCCTGGTGCAGTCCCCTGCGCACAGTTCTCATATAATGGGCATTTGGGCTAGTTGGCAACGATAAAAATGCGCGAAGAATTTAACTACCGTAAAAAAGACAGGCACAAATCTAAGTTATTGAGGCAAAACGCTAAGGCGGCCGTGTGCTGTGCGATGTCAGTGCGCGTTAAAGATCCCCAGGTGGTCCAAATTATTCCGGAGCCCTCCACTACGGCACCTCTTTCTTCCTTTTCTTCTTTCACTCCCTCCTTTACCCCTTACGTCATGGCGCGGTTCAGGTGTCCGCCGGTATGTGAGACAGATACGTCGCCATTTCCTTTCCCCGAAAACCAATTATTATTATTATTATATTAAATCTAATTTATGAGATGGAGTCTAGTCCTGTGTCCCTTATTTCGTAGCCGGTCGTTTTCTCGCGCTTTTGGTTGACCATGGCCCCTCAGCTGTCGGTGTAAGAAAGACTAACTACCGTTATACGCGGATCGTTACGGTATGCTCTCTCCTCCTCCCCTCCCGTTCCCCTACGCCTCCACTGTTATCGAAGCAACGACAACATCATTGATTCTCGGTATATGCGCCTCGTTCTCTTCCTTTCGCTGTCCGGGGCCCAGCTCGTGCCCCCCCCCCCCCCCCCTCCTCCTCTTGAGCCTGCATTCAATAATGGGCCGATAAGGCGGCGAGCCGCGCGCGCCGATTACGATCTGCCGCTTCCTGGTGGCGGGGAAGACGACGGGGCTAACGCGCTGCCTGCCGCGACCGTCGGCAGCTGCGGAGAGACCGCGGGGTGGGTGCGCTCGTAGCCGAATGCCGCTCGCGAATCCCTGCACCGTGTTCCTACTGCTGCGCCCTCAATCGGTTGGCACCGCCGTTCCCGGTAGGACTTCTGTTCTTCTCTGGTTTCTCTTTTTTAACTCTTCATTCCCTGTTTTACAAAATGCTGCGTTTTTATGGAGGAAAAACGCTAAGGCGCCCGTGTGCTGTGCGATGTCAGTGCACGTTAAAGATCCCCAGGTGGTCGAAATTATTCCGGAGCCCTCCACTACGGCACCTCTTCTTCCTTTCGTCTTGCACTCCCTCCTTTATCCCTTCCCTTACGGCGCGGTTCAGGTGTCCAACGATATATGAGACAGATACTGCGCCATTTCCTTTCCCCAAAAAATCAATTATTATTATTCGTAGGAAGTTACGTATTCAACGGAGAGTTTGGTTCCGGGTACGACTTGGACACCACTGCGCAGGCGCGGAGGGTTTTTTGCTGCGCAAGCAGCTCGGCCTGTGCGTACTAGCTCATAACTTGTAGCGAGCGCCTCGTGTAGTGACCGGTCTGGAGGAGCTGTTTTCGCGGCCTTGGCTGTGAATTCGTAAGCCCGCGTCACAGCCGCGGCGCCTTCTAGCGGTCGGAGGCGTCGTTACCGGTAGGAGTAATCTTTATCCGTTTGCTCGCCCATGCCCGCTAGCCTAGTTAGTATAGTACTTCTTGCAGAATAAGCAGTGCGCTGAGATAGTTCTTACAGTAATAGGCTTGCGAGTGAAGGTTGCCGGTATTAACGGATGCTGTCATCGCAATAATGATGAAAGTCGTATGTTGTGAAAAAAAATACTTAATAACGTTATCGTTTTCGCCTTCTTACCAAAGAGAGTGTCGGCATTACCGCGCTGACCTGATGACCAACCAGAAAGACTGCAAATGATTGTCATTATATGATATCTGATCTCGTCATACAGTCCTTTGGTTTTTGGGATGGCATAGGGCCTGCTCGTAGGAAAGGGTGATGCAGTAGCTGCTGCTTTTTTTTTCTTCTCTCGGGCAGAACGCGGAAAGTCAGTTTTTATTTATTTCAAGCCTTAGCATCGAAAGACGGGGTGTGGCCTTCCAAAGTGGCGGGGGACGAGATATCGATGGGGTGAGGTAGTCGTGGCTACCACCACTGTTTTGTTCGCAAACAAGGCAGAGATAGGGGAACTGAACTGAACCGCTCTTTTAGTTTCTCATGTTCTTCTCTATTGTCCGATAGTCCGATAGTCGTTTACGAATGACCGTGAAAATAACGCGGAGTCTTTCAGACTCTCGGAGAGAACACACTTTTTCCTCGAGAGAAACGCGATGCCAGCTGGCAGGCCACGAAAGTGCCGCAAGATGACCCAAGGGCTTCCGGAGAGGGCAGGGTCACCCGTAGGAACCACATGCTCGGCCTGGCTTGTTCGTCTATCTTTACGATTTCTTTTATACCGGTTGTCATATGCAGCCAGGGAAGTGGACGTAGGTCGAGGACGGGGTTCTAAAATAGCCCCTGTTTATCGCCACTGACAACGAAGGTTCTGATGGGGCGTACGGCGCCTTTGGCGTCACTTTTATCACCGCAACGATGGTGGAAAGCGCGAAGCAGTGCTGAACGTTTATGCGGTTCTCGTAAGCAGTCGTCGGCGCGTTGCCAGTTTCCGTTTCTCGGTAGAGCAGTACAGCTGGGCTCGAAATAAGCTTTGAAGATTGGACCGGGCCCTGCCGCGGTGGCTCAGTGGTTAGGGCGCTCGGCTACTGATCCGGAGTTCCCGGGTTCGAACCCGACCTCGGCGGCTGCGTTTTTATGGAGGAAAAACGCTAAGGTGCCCGTGTGCTGTGCGATGTCAGTGCACGTTAAAGATCCCCAGGTGGTCGAAATTATTCCGGAGCCCTCCACTACGGCACCTCTTTCTTCCTTTCTTCTTTCACTCCCTCCTTTATCCCTTCCCTTACGGCGCGGTTCAGGTGTCCGCCGATATATGAGACAGATACTGCGCCATTTCATTTCCCCCAAAACCAATTATTATATTATTATTATTATTTTTTATTATTATTAAGATTGGACCGGCCACCTTTGGCTCCTGATACATGACGCCCCTTGAGGGTGATTCTCAGCCAAAGAATCTTGGTGACGTCCCGTCCCAGAGCGAAGCTCACTAATATAGTTCGTAGCAGAAAATTGCTGCAGCGCCATGTGGGGATGACTTTCTTTTTTTTTTATTGGTTACACGTCCTTGACCCTTTTCTCATAGTAGTCAATGTGCTTGTCTGTACCGATATGTTCTAGCAAGTTTTGTGGGGATGATTGCAAATATCAAGTTCACGAGATCGCGGTCGGTTGATCTGGAGATTGACTGAATGACTTGCTGTAATAGTGCTTATTAACAGGTCACGCTTGCTCGTAATCACCTACTCCATGATAGACCTAAGACACCGAGGGCCGTACGCTCGAAGTAATGGGCGCCAAAACGCTTCTTTTACTTTACTGCTGTCACCAGTTTCTGCCCTTGTGTCTGCGTTTACCACAAATTTACCAACTGCCTAATGTAACAGAGCACACAAACACGAAAACCAGAGGACAAGAAGCTACTAATGCTGACGTTTAGCTAAAATAAGTCAGCGCTAAAAGTCATGCACTAAAAGTCGCCGCATCTGGGAGCCCTGGGGCGCTTCTGAGGCCTGGGGCAGTTTGCAGTGTTAGTCTTTGTGCGCGATGTTTCTACATTGTGACGGCCAACAAGCTCGCGTTACCTTCCCATTTGTTCGCCCAGTTCAACGAATTATCTGGGAGCGCATAAACAGCGGGCTAATTCAGTTTATCTCGCTGTCGTCCTTATACAGGTCCCTCCAATATGAAAAGGAACAACCAGTTTGTTAAAAAACGACTAATTTTTATCTTTCTTTTGTTATTTCTATACTAATTTTGAAAATGACGCTTTGGATTTTACAGGCCAGGAGGAAAGCAAGTTAAAAAAACAAAACAGGAAAAAGTGTGCTTGTCACGCATAATTATGGAGTAAGCAAGCTTTGTTCCCCTTCATAGCGGACGAGACCAGTATGCGCATGCGCTACTGTTAATAGTTAATAGACGTGTTAAATAGGTAATGCTAATTAGGTAATATACATGTTAAATAACTCTGCTTCTATTTTAGATTTCTGCCTACCTAGAAAAAGGTTCAAACGTGAACTGCGGGCAATTTTGTTTTCCGATGAGATTGTTAAGTAACAATGATAAATGTAAATTTTGTTTTCAATTGTTGACTTCTTTTTACGTGTTTTTGTGATATTTGAGCGAATCTTCAATGTGATTTTAAAAAAAAACGGTCCATAGTGCTTAAGTACAGCCATATGTTGTATGTATGCGTGTACTATCTGTAACGATGCTTCTCTTTTTTGTACCAGCTCTCTGCTGTACTGCTGTAGGTTGCTCCTTTTGTTACGGGGGCAGAGTCTTCGTCAGGCAACCATGCCTTTAGTCTCTGCCACCCGCAGGATGATGTGATTTTCCTGCGAATAAAAAACTGACTATAGTTTTGAAATCGGCTAACCCGTCTTTTTCGCATCCTCGCAGGGGTCCTGCAGGTAGCCGCGGTGATGGGACCGGGCGGCGGGGTACCAGTGGCTCAGTGGCTCCTGGTACCCCTCCTGCTGCACGTCCTGGCATCGTCCCTGGCGCCACCGGTGCTGTGCACCGAACCCACGCCGTCGTCGCTGCCTCTGCTACCGCCGACGTCTGCGAGCCCGGCTTCCGCGCCCGACACCGCGCGGACTGCGGGTCCTCCACCCAACGACCCCGAACAGCGGCCCACGGACTCGGCGGCACAACCGACGTCTTCCGCCGCTCGCAGTGGGACAAACGGGTCGACGGAAGGGAACGTCTTGCTCAAGAAGGACGAAGCCGAGGCGTCCCGTCAGGTATGGCCCTATCCGACCTCTCCTTGCCGGAGCTGTTCAGCAGGGTTCTTGTCCAGTTGCTCTAAGCGTCTATAGCTGCCACCTTGCGGAGCCTGTGAGCACAAACGTAAGAACGATTATGAGCGCAGCGATGGTATTGAGGGCTTGCGGTAGAAACTCATGATAGTTGAACAGCACAAACAAACACGCCCCGCCGCGGTGGCTCAGTGGTTAGGGCGCTCGGCTACTGATCCGGAGTTCCCGGGTTCGAACCCGACCGCGGCGGCTGCGTTTTTATGGAGGAAAAACGCTAAGGCGCCCGTGTGCTGTGCGATGTCAGTGCACGTTAAAGATCCCCAGGTGGTCGAAATTATTCCGGAGCCCTCCACTACGGCACCTCCTTCTTCCCTTCTCTTTCACTCCCTCCTTTATCCCTTCCCTTACGGCGCGGTTCAGGTGTCCAACGATATATGAGACAGATACTGCGCCATTTCCTTTCCCCAAAAAACCAATTATTATTATTACAAACAAACAGGACAGAGTAGGATAAAGAAGAACCATACCGGTGCTCATCTGTGTGTTCCTTCTCCTACTTTGTCCGCTGTTCAACTGTAGTGAATCGTTACCAACTCGCCCAATCTGTCCTTCTTACTAAGTTCGAAAGTCGCTATACTGTTGGAGACTCAGGGGACCTCAGATGGTTACATACAGTCAATACGCTCCACTAATTGCTCGGCTTTCCCAGGGAACGCTCCAGCCGTAACAACTGACGTAAATTTAGAGTAAAATTTGCAGAATACATTGTCCTAAGCAAAAATTCTTAGACACCAAAATCCACATTCTGGTCCCTTTTTCCCATTGAGGCAGTTTGGAAAAGCCAGCAATTTGAAAAACAAAAACCGAGAAAATTCAACGGTTCTTGAAATTTGCCTTTTGGCCAAATTTTGCGCCTAGAATTCCCCGCAAAAAGAAAAACCCCGAACGCAACATCACTGGGAGGCTAAGGTACTTTTGCCACGTCGCGCTCTAAACAGAAACGTGTAAAAAGGGATTAAGCTGTCGTCTGGACACTCCCTTTTATACAAGAGAGTGTGTTAAAGACAGCTTACTCCTTTTTGTAGCGAGAAGCCTCACTACACTAGCTGAAGCAGTCGTCGCGCAGGCCGGAGAATGACCTTGAACGACCTTCAGTCCAACCACGTTAGCCGTGTATGACCATATGTGGTACAGTTATGGTGTCGAACCCTTGACCCCTGACCTTGACCAATGACCTTTAGTTGACCTTTGACCTCTGACCTTTGGCGTTGGGTGACCTTTGGGTTTACCTTTGACCTTAAGAACATCCGATGGGCTGATGTGAAGCCACGCGATGACATCCGATGGGGGTGTCGTAAGACCATGTGATGCCACGTCATAGCCACGTGGTCGTGTGGGTATACATATATATAGAACGGCTGTCGCGAGCGTGTAGCGGAGCTAAATAATTGGTTTTTGGGGAAGAAAATGGCGCAGTATCTGTCTCATATATCATTGGACACCTGAACCGCGCCGTAAGGGAAGGGATAAAGGAGGGAGTGAAAGAAGAAAGGAAGAAGAGGTGCCGTAGTGGAGGGCTCCGGAATAATTTCGACCACCTGGGGATCTTTAACGTGCACTGACATCGCACAGCACACGGGCGCCTTAGCGTTTTTCCTCCATAAAAACGCAGCCGCCGCGGTCGGGTTCGAGCCCGGGAACTCCGGATCAATAGCCGAGCGCCCTAACCGCTGAGCCACCGCGGCGGGTCAGTAGCGGAGCTGCCATGGACGAACCTCGGACGCTTAGCGAGCGTCCTTCCTGTTCGCTGAATTCCAGGGTTAGCCAAGTCAAGCCACTGCCAATTTTCTTTTCAGTTCCATATAGTCGTATTCCTGTTTTGAGCGAAATTATTCCGGAGCCCTCCACTACGGCACCTGCTTCTTCCTTTCTTCTTTCACTCCCTCCCTTATCCCTTCCCTAACGGCGCGGTTCAGGTGTCCAACGATATATGAGACAGATACTGCGCCATTTCCTTTCCCCAAAAAACCAATTATTATTATTATGCACTAAGCGCTCGACGGTGTCTGTCTCTCCTCCGCGTGCAGCCCGTGCCGGCGGTCACCGCGGGGCCCGCGGAGGTCACCGAGACGTCCTCAACTTCCGAGCCGCCGCGCAAGCCGCTCGTCGTGGCCTACCTGAGCAACGTGGCCGGCACGGACAACGTGCGGCGCCAGGGCCTGATCGTGTCCGGCGCCATGACGTACGCCGTGGACATGGTGAACAAGGAGCGCCGCATCCCGGGCTACGAGATGCGGATGCTGTACCGCGACACCCGCGGCGAGATGCTCCAGGGCACGCGGTCGGTGCTCGAGTGCTGGCGCAACGGTGCCATCGCGTTCTTCGGCCCCGAGGACTCGTGCTACGTCGAGGCGGCCGTCGCCTCGTCCCTCAACCTGCCCATGATCTCATACGTGAGTCCGGGCCCGACTTTTCCCCTTTCGCGTGCAGGAGAATCTTACGTCGGTCAAGTTCCCCTTAAAAAAAAAATCAAGGGGTACTTTGTTGACTTAAAGTACAGAGTCGATCACACTTGTCTAGAGCGCTCGGGTGGTGTGCTGCGCATCGAATGAAGTGAAATCTTTTCGCAGCTTGTTTGCTAGCGGTAAGGCGCATGGCGGTGGGTCACTTGTCTGTTATGCTGCTCTCCAGTGCAACCACCATCAGAGAAAATCAATACCTGCTTTAGAATTCCGCTTTATTTCCCCCGGATGGCACCTCTCGAGCACTCTAGACAAGTGTGATCGACTCTGTACGGTGAGGGGAAAGCCTTTAGCGCGGCGTCACTGGTTGTGTCACTGGTTGTGTCACTGGTTGTGTCACTGGTTGTGTCGCTGCTTGTGTCGCTGCTTGTGTCGCTGCGCTTGTGTCACTGCTTGTGTCACTGCTTGTGTCGCTGCTTGTGTCACTGCTTGTGTGGTTAAGATGTTGATTAAGTACACAACAGTTTGTGAATGTTAAATGCTGGAGACACTGGAGGGCGTTTGGGAGGCACCCGTCTTATACGGCGCCCTTGCGCAAACACTCTCCAGCATCGTAGACATAAATTATGGTGAGGCATAAAAAAATAAAAAAGAGCCTCTTCCTGCGCCACAAGTATAACAGGCTAGCATCGTAGACAAGGCGAACTGCATATGCGTTGGCAGGAAGTAGCGTAGTCGTTAGCACGCTCGGATGCGGGACGGAAGGATGGTGGTTCGAATCCCGCCATGCACAAGATTTCTTTTCTTATCGAGTTGCTGAAGAGCGTGACATCGGACGGACAGGGTCGTGGCCGCGAGTATGAGCCATTAAAGGCTTTCGCCTTAAAAATGGTCATATAGACTGTCTATAGTCTTCTTATAGACTCCGTTTTCTTCCTATAAATATTTCCTGTTCTCTATTCATATTCTATAGACTGTCTTGGCCAAGAACCTTTTGCGTGCAGGAGATTCTTACATTGGTCAAGTTCCCTTTATAAAAATGTTCTATAGACAGTCTATAGACTTCCTATTGACTCCATTAGCTTCTTATACATATTTCCTATTGTATATTCATAGCTGCTATAGAAAAAAGTCTACCAAAAATGTATGGCCATAAATCTATACATTGTCTATAGACTATATGATTTGTATTGCCTGTAGGGTAGACTATGGGATTTGTCTATAGAATGTCTAAAGACTTCGTAGACAAAATCTACAGACAGTTGACAGACTCAAGAAATTTGTAAGGGATCCGGTACCAAGTATCAGAAGCTTCGCTGTCAGAGTTACTGCAGAGCCTTGTCCAGGACACGATCGGTTGCCGGTCGTGAGATAATTCATTTTTTGTTTACTGTTGCTGTAAGACGCCTTCGGGGGACATTACGAGAGGGACCGATGTATTAAAGTCTAAAAATATTATGCATGACTTACGACGACGGACAGCGGTGTACACTCAAGGGTTTGACGGATATATAGTGTTGATAACTGTCGCCACTCGGGTCTGAAGCTCGTCCCAGTCGTAGGGGCAGTCTGCAAGAAAGTAGATCGCTGGAAGCTACGAGAGCCGTGCATCGCTTTTACTTCGAACCAGGTATCGAACCGGCTGGTGTGGCAATTTACTCGAATTATCCGAATTTACCCGAAAGCCAGCGCTGATTTACTCCGAGGGAGGACTGTGTCTGAAAGCACTTCGGGACATGCTGTCATGGCATTTAGCATTGCTGGTCACGCGTCTTTTCAGTCTGGTTCAGCGGTCGATGTTTTCTGTTTCGCGCAGGTTGGTACGCGTTACATTTAACTTTATTTGTCTTGTTGTCATGTGTATGGTGCCTCTGTTATGAGACAAATACGCTTAAAGCCCATGTTATCCGAGTCGAGCTCCTGCCGTCGAGTGTCGAGGTAGCTTGTCGGCGTAAAGCACGGTATACATGCTTGACGTTCTGACAACCCTTACAAAAATTTCTTTGAACAGTCTATAGACTGTCCATAGACTTAAGCCTATAAAGTCAATATTCAGACCCTAGAGAACAGTCTATAGGCAATACAAATCTCTAGACAGTCTATAGACAATCTATAGATTTATGGCCATACACTTTCAGTAGACTTCTGTCTATAGACAGTCTATAGACTATGAATAGACAAAAATAAATATCTACAGGAAGGCAATAGAGTCTATTAAGAAGTCTATAGACTGTCTATAGACCATTTTTGTAAGGGAAGTTTCATTCAGCTGTGGCAATGAGTGTTGCCTGAGCAGTGTTCTGCGCTAATGATAACCGGTGCTTGCTGTGAAGTGCACTTTTTTTTTTCACCCGGGTGTTAAGGTCTCTCCTGTCGTGTCTCCGTGTTCGTGAAGGCAGGCAGCAGGGCTGGTCGCCTTCCATGGTGTTAATACTCATTTTACCTCTCCACTACATCGCGCTATCGCGTTCGAAGATAAGGCCGGCGGGAACGAGTGCCGTTGCAATTATAGCGAGAATGCGCTGCTTTCGGCGCTCTAGTGTTGACATGAACGGCCTGCTTCGGGAAGACGGTTTTAACGTTGCGTGAGGCGCGCCCAACTGCAGGAAATTGTCTCAACTACTGGCCGTGAGTTGGCACGGCGCTAAAATGAAAAATAAAAGGATAAAACTTACAACGAGGGGCTCGAGTACTAGCCCCTTGATTAGCGTTTTTTTTCCCGCTCTTACAAAAATGGTCTGTAGGCAGTCTATAGACATCTTATAGCCTCTATTGCCTTCCTTTAGATATTTTTGTCTATTCACAGTCTATAGACTGTCTATAGACAAAAGTCTACTAAAAGTGTATGCCATAAATCTATAGATTGTCTATAGACTCTCTATAGGATTTGTATTCCCTATAGACTGTTCCCTAGGGTTTGTCTATAGACTTTATAGACAGAAGTCTATGGACAGTCTACAGATTGTCTAAACAATTTTAGTAAGGGTGGAATCGTTCGGGTTCTCTCTTTCATAATTGATTTTTTTTTATCCGGTTATTCCTGCCGACGAGCATAACTCTTCTCAGCCGTTATGTTGCGGGACGTGAAATGCTTCGTATTGGTTGCATTTTTTTTTGTGCGCGTAAAGGGGCCCTCTCAATTTTTTTTTAAAGCACGGGAAACTGAACGGTTCACACTGGACTTCCCTGCGAGACCTCCACAGTGCAGCCGTAATTTTTTTCTTAATTGGTTTTTGGGGGAAGGAAATGGCGCAGTATCTGTCTCATATATCGTTGGACACCTGAACCGCGCCGTAAGGGAAGGGATAAGGGAGGGAGTGAAAGAAGAAAGGAAGAGAGAGAGGTGCTGTAGTGGAGGGCTCCGGAATAATTTAGACCACCTGGGGATCTTTAACGTGCACTGACATCGCACAGCACACGGGCGCCTTAGCGTTTTTCCTCCATAAAAACGCAGCCGTAATTAATTTCTTCGTTTCATTTATTCGAAACCTACAGCGTCCGAAGGTATTGCGCAAAGCGAGAGCAACAACGAAGAACGTACAGTCGCGGCCATACTTATACGGAACACGCATCAGTGATCAAACTATTCTCATGCCTTACGTAGCGAAAACTAGGAGGCACCGAAAGCACGCGCTAATAAAAAGCCGCTGTTACACTAGCGTATAACAGCAAGAAACGCTAACATTTTCCCTGCGGAATATGTGAGAAAATTTCAAACGCGAAAGCTTGCTTCGTGTTGTTTCGGCCGCGCCTGTACACTTCATAGGCCGAAGCAGCTACTCTGCAGTTGTACGGCAGATACAATAAACAATAAGCAGTTAGACAGAGATACACACACTGTCTGGCGGCACATGCAGTGGAAGGAAAATAGACTCAGTGGGAGGATTGAGGACGAAAGAGGGAGATTAATCGGAAGGTCTTTCCTGTTTGATACTCTGCGCTCGGGACAGTTATCAACAAAGAACTCCAGACACAAGCTTTACAATAGGTTAAGGACATACGCTGGTTCCGCACGACACGTTCGTTATTTTCCTGCCGCGAGTTGCATTTTGCTTGAAGACGCGCCAGTCGTGGTACAAATCGGGTTGCACCCGATTTTGCGTAACGTGTGCTTGGCATGCGAAAATGGGATAAAATCAGGTTTTTGAAGCGAAGAGCTTCACTACGCTAGGTAAAGCAGTCGTCGCGGAGGCCGTCGAATGACCTTGAACGACCTTCACTCAAACCACGTCAGCAGTGTACGACCATATGTGGTACATTTATGGTGTCGAACCCTTGACCCCTGATCTTGACCCAGGACATTTAGTTGACCTCTGACCTTTGACATTGGGTAGACCTTTGGGTTGACCTTTGACCTTAAGAACATCGTTGGGGTGATGTGAAGCCACGTGATGACATCCGATGGGGGTGTCGTAAGACCATGTGATACCACGTCATAGCCACGTGGTCGTGTGGGTACATATAGAACGGCTGTCGCGAGCGTGTAGCGGAGCTGCCATGGACGAGCCTCAGACGCTTAGCACGCGTGCTTGCTTTTCGCTTAATTTCAGGGTTGGCCAAGTTCCGCTGCCCCAGCTCAGGTGCTTCAGTATCGATGGCAGATGCCGGGGTTAGCAAAAATCTTTCCTACCTTTTTACTATTACTTTAATAAAAAACCACTACCACCACCAGCCAAGTTAAGCTGCTGCCAATTTTTCTTTTACTCGAAATCAGAGGACCGGGCCAACGCGTCTTATAGCGCAGAATAAAAAAATATTTAAAGAGAATAGTAACGGATTCCAACAATTTTAACCTTTCCCAAAGCGTGAAGAAGTGACGTTAAAGATCCTCAGGTGGTCGAAATTATTCCGGAGCCCTGCACTACGGCACCACTTTCTTCCTTTCTTCTTTCACTCCCTCCTCTATCCCTTCCCTTGCGGCGTGGTTCAGGTGTCCAACGATATATGAGAAAGGTACTGCACCATTTCCTCCCCCAAAACCAATTGTTATTATTAATATTATTATTATTATTATTATTATTACTAATATTATTATTATTATTATTATTATTGGTATAGCCTAAAGCGACCTGATAGCTACCTTCACCAACGGGGCACAGTGCCGGGGCTGACGATCCATAGACGTGGATCACACGACCATAGATGCATTCTCATCGACCGGCATAGCGCGGTGATGCGCTGTTCTCATTGGTCACGCGGTAATGAAGTGTAATCCGGGAATCGTGTCATCGAACCAATGACGTAGATATCACTCGGCTACCTGCACACGGCAACTGCACGGCCGTAGCCATTAACATACCCTAGCTGGCCCGCTCTGTGTATTAATTGCAAGTGTAATAAATAGCATATGAGTGTTCACGCTGTGTCGTCCATTCCCTTTGTCCCTCGAGCACGAACCCCTCCGCGGTTAGCGAGCGGGAACGCTGCATCCGCGGAGTGGGAGTGCCGGGGTGGGGGGGGCTGATGATGCCTTTGTGATGATGATGATGCCGAGGCTGATAGGCCTTTGTAGCGCAGTGGTCGTAACTGGACTGATTATGATAATCAAGATGACAAGATCGACAGCTTTTAGAGGGGACATTATGTAAATACTGCGTCGCAGCCGTAGAAAGCTTAAGGAATAATAATAATAATTGGTTTTTTTGGGGAAAGGAAATGGCGCAGTATCTGTCTCATATATCGCTGGACACCTGAACCGCGCCGTAAGGGAAGGGATAAAGGAGGGAGTGAAAGAAGAAAGGAAGAGAGAGGTGCCGTAGTGGAGGGCTCCGGAATAATTTCGACCACCTGGGGATCTTTAACGTGCACTGACATCGCACAGCACACGGGCGCCTTAGCGTTTTGCCTCCATAAAAACGCAGCCGCCGCGGTCGGGTTCGAACCCGGGAACTCCGGATCAGTAGTCGAGCGCCCTAACCACTGAGCCACCGCGGCGGGTTAAAGCTTAAGGAAATCAGCTGCTTCCGCCGTGCCTCGGTCGCGAGCGACATCTCGCGGGCAGAGCCTAGAATTCAAGCTGCCGAGGAATTCGCCGATAGGCGGGGCCAAGTCGCGTCCGCGCGTGGACTGAGTGGCCAGAGGCTCGTCGGCCTCCTCCTTTGCCTTGTGCGACGCGACCGGGCCTCGCGCTTATCTCGGACGTCTGGGCGACGACGGCGGAATTGAGGGGAGGCTCCGATAAGAAGCGAGGACGCCCGGGCGCAGATAAATATAGCACGCTGCTCGCCGCGAAGAAAGGTCTGGCCAGCGCTCTAAACGGTACTCTCGACGGAGCGCCGCTTCGCTGACCGCAAAAAAGATTGAGCGGGTGACACTTCGCTGTACAGCTCTTCCTTTGCTGCTCTCTCTTTTTCACCACCGGGTTTATTCAGCTAAATAATAATAATAATAATAATAATAATAATAATAATAATAATAATAATAATAATAATAATAATAATTGGTTTTGGGGGAAAGGAAATGGCGCAGTATCTGTCTCATATATCGTTGGACACCTGAACCGCGCCGTAAGGAAAGGGATAAAGGATAAAGGAGGGAGTGAAAGAAGAAAGGAAGAAGAGGTGCCGTAGTGGAGGGCTCCGGAATAATTTCGACCACCTGGGATTTTTATTCAGCTAAAAAGATCGCTTTTGGTGGGTACGAAATGATAGGATTTTTTTTTTTGCTTGAGACCCATGAATGAATACTTGCAGGCGACGATTTCATTTTTTTTCATGCTTCGCAGACATATATGGGGGGGGGGGGGGGAAGCAGGGACAACATTCCTGTAGCTTTATGTCGTCTCTGTTGTCCCCAAAATTGCACTCGTTCTAATTGATACGACCCCTTCAGCTACGAGCTCTTGCAAAAAAGGGGGACGATTTCTATATCGCCTACTATAATAGCCTGAGTCGCTTTGGGACGTTAAACCCCCATAAACCATAAACCAACTTCACGTAGCTGCGCTTCGTATGCGCTCCTCTCTTCCTCTAGTTCTGCTTGAAAACAGTCAGCTCCTACTGCGCACGCGCAGTATATGTTAGCGACAGGGGCGACCGACAGATGGCAGCAGTTGACGTTGTCCCGTTGAAAGGCTCTGCGGCGGTAACAGTATACACACATCTCTATACATTTACAGCAACAGGTCCATCGGCTCTATCAAAACGCCGCCCCTGACTACTCGACGTTGGACCCTGCAGATTGAATTAAACATAAAAGATAAAAGCAGCAGTGCGGGGGAGCTTGGAAAAGGAAGCACTGGGCAAGAGAGCCCAAGAAAGTGCTCCGCGCTTTCCTATGAGAGCGGTGACTCCGGCCGCTGCCCCGTTCACTTGTACGCCCATCATTCCTGCCTGAGCTGCGCCAATGGATCGGCGTCGATTGTGTGGCATGACGCGCTCTTGATGGCTCCCAATCGCGCTTCTCCGAGCGGAATCAATTTGGCCTCCGCGCTGCAAGCGAACGGCGACCCACGCTGGCTTGCTTCCTTCCTTTTTTTTTCTTTTTTCTCTGCCTCGTTCGTGGCCCGCGTACGCGGGCCAACCCTGAACGAGCGTCGATTGGGCATCAACGCCCCCCCCCCCCCCCCCCCCCACCTCACGTTTTCTTCGCGGCTATCGCGGGTACTCTGCTGCGAAAGGCGGCTTCGGAAACGGGCTCTGGCATTTCTTGCGCTGTCTGCGTTAGATCTCGGGCCGCAATTTTGGAAGATTCTTTTCCGAGTCGTTTATTTTTACCTCTCGGCGTCATTCGTCGGTCCTGATTATGTTATCGGAGCTGCAGGGCGAATCGCATGCCTCGCCGCCGGTGACGTCACGAGAAGTCTCGAGCGGTAGACGAAGGACGTGATAATCAACCGCGCAAAGAATTATTACAAACTAAAAACAACAGTGGCTTCTGGTCTGCCTTCCGTGAGGGGTTATTTCTTGTAAACAGGTGGGTGGGATGAAACTGCGGGAAGCTGCTCCTTCGTCATCACAGTCGGCCATTTTTCATTTTTCTTTCTTGCTTTTCCGGTTCCTGGTGGTTTCTGTTATTTCGGTTGAAAATATCTAAACACCTGGCCTTTGGCGCGCGCTGCGGTCTCCCGCGTTTGTGGTCTGGAATGTCTCCACCCGCGCATGCGCGCTCTGCACCGTGGTGCTGTGCACCTGCACTTCTTTCTTTCGTCCCCCTCTTTCCTTCTTTCTATCTATGAATGTGTAGTTAAAGTGTTCACCCGAGTGAGACAACATGCCGCGCTATTTCTTTCCTCATTACGTCGCAGTATCGCCCGCCTTTCGGTGTCACGACACTCCTTCTGCTTTTTACTGTGCGACTATACAATGGCGCGAAGCTGCAGTGACCTTTCAGTGACATTGCGTTAAGCTGCTGCATATTCACAATTCGTTACGAGTGTACATTCTCCTATAAGTGAAAGTAAATTCTTTGAAGTGGTAGCCGCGGAGGGCTAACTGGGCGTGATTTTGCTGACTGTTTGTCGATCCTTTGTTTACTCTGCGAGAAGTGCGAATGAAGCGTTAAAAATGTGCGGTACGCCTTTCGTGAGTTTTGGTGCGCTTTCTGCAGCGACGCTCTTTAAACTCTATGCAAATGTTTGAACGGGAAACTCCTGCACGGTCGTTTGACGCCATATAGCTCGTTTTGGGACTCTTTGTTTTGGAAACTGCATAAAGCCTGAAAGTTAGATTAACGAACTTCTTACTTTGCTAAACGTTCCATTTGTGTTCTGGATAAGTTTGTTAACAATTTCCCATTCAAGTTTTTTCAACATTCCGACGATGTTTGAAGCGCCGACAGAAATCGTGAACAAGGCGTGACAATTCCTGTGCCCCTGACCAAGGCGTAGGAAGACAGCAATTAATCGAGTAAACAAAAATAATCGCAACCAGCCACGTATATAACTGCGAAATACTTTGATTGATTAATTGATTGATTGTTTTGATACCATGATTGAGCCCATATGTATGAAGAATGCGCGATGCCTGGTTGGATATGGCCCCATCCACGTCCCCTTTGCCGTTCCACAGCGAGGTGTGATGGGCAAACCCAAGAGACCGTAGATATTTTGCGAACTCTTGAGAAGTATAGCACACGTCACAGTGGTAAAAAAAAAGCTAGCTAGGAAAAAAAATTCACTGGAGCGCATAATTACAGTAAGTGTTGGTGATGCCACAGCGTTAGAATTAGGCTGTTGATGCCTTTACCGGTTGTGACGTCACTTGCCTCGAGCCAGTGGGAATTATCCGTCGTGCTGTTCTGTCTTCACTGCTCTCAGTGTTGCCGGACAAAGGTTCGTTGCAGCTGCCTTGCTCGCAGATTTGAAATCCGGGGGGCAGTGGCAGTTGAGAGTTCGACGCGATGCGGTTTTGTTGCAAAGAGCGACGGTACGGCACGGTGCGGTAAGGTTCGGTACTGTACGATCTGGCATGGCGTGGTCTCGTTCGGTATGGTACGGAACGGAACAGTACGGTAAGGTAGGGTATAGTACGGTGCGGTATGGTTCGGTACGGTATGGTACGGAACAGTACGGTACGATCTGGCATGGCGTGGTCTCGTACGGAATGCGGTACGGAACGGAACAGTACGGTAAGGTAGGGTATAGTACGGTGCGGTATGGTTCGGTACGGTATGGTACGGAACAGTACGGTAAGGTAGGGTATAGTACGGTGCGGTATGATTCGGTATGGCACGGAACGGAACAGTACGGTAAGGTAGGGTATAGTACGGTGCGGTATGGTTCGGTACGGTATGGTACGGAACAGTACGGTAAGGTAGGGTACGGTACGATCTGGCATGGCGTGGTCTCGTTCGGAATGGTACGGAACGGAACAGTACGGTAAGGTAGGGTATAGTACGGTGCGGTATGGTTCGGTACGGTATGGTACGGAACAGTACGGTAAGGTAGGGTATAGTACGGTGCGGTATGGTTCGGTACGGTATGGTACGGAACAGTACGGTAAGGTAGGGTATAGTACGGTGCGGTATGATTCGGTATGGCACGGAACGGAACAGTACGGTAAGGTAGGGTATAGTACGGTGCGGTATGATTCGGTATGGCACGGAACGGAACAGTACGGTAAGGTAGGGTATTAGTGCGGTGGTTCGGTACTTGCGAAACGTACTCGGTATGAGCGGACGGTAGGGACGGAACAGTACGGTAAGGTAGGGTATAGTACGGTGCGGTATGATTCGGTATGGCACGGAACGGAACAGTACGGTAAGGTAGGGTATAGTACGGTGCGGTATGATTCGGTATGGTACGGAACGGAACAGTACTGTAAGGTACGGTATAGTACAGTGCGGTAAGGTTCGGTACGGTACGATCTGTCATGGTGCGGTCTGGTTCGGTATGGTACGGTAAGGTAGGGTATAGTACGGTGCGGTATGGTTCGGTACGGTACGATCTGGCACGGTGCGGTTCGGTATGGTACGGAACGGAACAGTACGGTAAGGTACGGTATTGTACGGTGCGGTAAGGTTCGGTACGGTACGATTTGTCATGGTGCGGTCTGGTTCGGTATGGTAGGAACGGAACAGTACGGTAAGGTATGGTATAGTACGGTGCGGTATGGTTCGGTACGGTATGATATGGACGGCGTGTTGTGTACTATGCTGTGGAGTGGTGCGGTGTGATTTATGATGCGGTGTCAAAGGTTTAAGGCCCCGAATCTGCACGTGAGCTATGCTAGATGTCGTATGTAGAGGAAATCCGTATGATTTCGACCACTTGCGGTTCTTTAACGTGCTCTGGACACCTCACAGCACAGGGATCATTCCAGGAACGACGGATCCTTGTATCGACAGCCGTGTGACCTTTGGGCGATCGAAGCTCGAAGCTGACTCGACCACCGCGGCCATCCCTCGCCGACGCTAGGCGTCGCGGGGCCTTAGTTGAAATTCGCCTCAAGCTCTTCCTATGGACTGAATGATTGCATCACACCGTGGCGTTCAAATGTCCTTGGAGGTCGAACGAGTCACTCTCCATGGGAGGTCTTTAGCGACGACATTGACTATTGGGCGCATGCTGGCAGTAAAAAAGCAACCTTCAGGGAACTTTTACGCCTCACTGGTAAACACTTAGCTCACGCCCGGCCCTGGCAAACTCATATATAGGGCGTAGTGCGGCTTCTAAAAGCCGTCGTAAAATAACTGTGCCCGGGATCAAACTGGCTCCGGCATTGAAGCCGAACTGTGTTGAGAGTGCAGGGCAGCTGGCTGGGGTCTCGCTGCTCTGTGAAATCACGGATTCGTCGTAACTCGGTTAGCTTGATCTGTAAAAGCAGCCAAGCAGAAACAAAATGTATCCCCTTTGGTTGCGTTAGGTTTCACGCGTAAGCCGTAGCTGATTCTTTATAAACTCTGTTTATCAACCGCGCGCGAAGACCTTCTCCACGATACGACCACAAGTGCAGTAGCGAGACTGTGCTAGCAATTGCTTCCGCGAGTTGGAGAAATTTGGCTCCTGGAAAGCGTTTGTCTCAAAGATCCCTCCTTCCCGTCCCTGTACAGCCGATTCATTTTACGGGCGCCCATAAACGCGCGCGGGGATAATCCAGAGCCTGGTGGCCTTGAATCCGGGCTTGCGCGCGCCGTCGCGAAGCTTACCGCGTTAAAACTTCTTTTCTTTATTTTTTACGACTTTCTACGCGGCCTTTTTTGCCGACCGAGGAGCGGTGCTTGGACACACGTCAGGGTTGCGGCTGCCAGCGGACGCGAAGGAGACACACGCACGACGCGGACGAGTTCTCCGTGTATGCGGTATAGGCGGGGGCGAACACCTTCAAGCCGAGGCTGCGTTAGCCCAGCCTGAGCGGCTTATAAGCGGCTTAATCGCCGCCCCGGCGTGGCTCCTTTGTTGGCTGGGAAAGAGTCCTGGCTCGACTAAGTAAGCTCTCGTCTTGGCTGCGGCACGCTTTTGGATTTTTCTTTTCGTTTTTTTTTTTACTTTCACGTCGCGAGCGAGATGTGGATAAACACCGCTCCTCTTATCTTGGTTGGCACAGAGTCGCGGGAGAGTTGCCGATGCCTGAATGTGGAATGCTTGGAAACAGGGCTTCTATTTTGACCTTTTTTTGTTCCCGGTTCTATTTTTTTTTCGTAAGTGCCGTTCACTGCGCGGGATGTGTTAGCTTTATTTTAACGCGGGGCTTACATAGAGACACTGTGCGCAGCTTTCCGGTGCGTAGCCTGGCGACAGTAACAACACCAGTGTCGTCACTCACGAAGCAAGCGGAGAAAAGTGATGGAACGCTCAGGCAACTTAGACGAGCGCTTTTGGCGCGGTTTACCGTCAGCTGGAGATTTTTTTTGTATCTGAGAGCATTTTTTATTTGTATCGGTGAAACCGCGGGAATAAGGTAAACGTATCGCGATATATGGTTAGGGTCCGTTAGTCTCAAAGAGCCAAGCATTAGCAAGCTATAATAGCAAGCGAAAAAGCTGTTATCAGGAAAACAAAGGGGGCAGTAACTGTCTCGCAGGGGGCAGAAAATCGGGTGCATGGGTGCGATTAGGGACTTTGGGTGGATAACGTTTTATGGAGGCGAAACGCAAAGGCGCCCGTGTGCTGTGCGATGTCAGTGCACGTTAAAGATCCCCAGGTGGTCGAAATTATTCCGGAGCCCACCACTACGGCACCTCTTTCTTCCTTTCTGCTTTCACTCCCTCCTTTATCCCATTCCCTTACGGCGCGGTTCAGGTGTCCGCCGATATGTGAGACAGATACTGCGCCATTTCCTCTCCCTCAAAACCAATTATTATTATTATTATTATTATTATTATTATTATTATTATTATTATTATTATTATTATTATTATTATTATTATTATTATTATTATTAACGTTTCCGCAGCTGGCACACGACATGGTTAATTGGAGAGATATGTGAATCGGCCTGTGGTCTGCACTGGACGCAGTTAGGCTAGTTATGATGATGATTACGAGGATGATGAACTGTCTCACTCCATTCATTTTATTTATTTGCACAATGCGGCAGACCTTTCTGTCGGTCCAAGCAGGCAGGACACGAAGATATATTTTTATTTATTTATTTATTTTTTAGAACATACTGCTAGCCTCTTTCGAGGCTGTTGCAGGAATGGGAACAGGTTTGTTTTCTTTTTAGGTACGTCACAAAAGAAAAAAAATCACAAAGAAGGTTCATACAACTGATATAACATTGTAAAATGGATAATCATGGGAGACAGCTTCAAAAATACATGACGCAATATTAAGCAACACAAAAGCACGTGCAATGCTTCACTAAATGTTCAAATAAACCATTATAATCAAAATCAATGCAAGAACAGGCAGTCATCAGTAAAACAAGCGCAACAAATAAAATTGAAAAATATACCTTTACAGTATCTAAAATACATCACGAAGTGCCTTTCTCAAAGTCAGCAGCCGATGTTACTCTCACTCTAGGTGGACACTTTGATAAGGAGGGAGTGAAAGGAGAAAGAGTTGCTCTAGTGCAGTGCTCCGGAATAATTTGGACCACCTGAGTGGCATTCCCCTTATAAAAATAGTCTTAGACGTCCATAGACTCTGTTGCCTTCCTATAGATATTTCTCTAGCAGCGCAGTGCATCGGCCGAATATTGCAAACGTGCTGGCAAAAGCTGGGCCTTTGTATAGGACCGTTCTTTGTCAACACATTTCTAACAACGGGCCGATGCTATGTGCTGCTTGGGTTTCCTTTTGTCTATTCATGGTCTGTAGACTGTCTATAGAAAGAAGTTTGCTAAAAGTGTATGGCTATAAATTTATACATTGTAGACTGTCTCAATAATTTGTATTGCCTATAGACTGCTTTGTAGGATTTGTCTAGAAAGTCTACATACTTTATAGACGAAACTCTATGGACAATCTATAGACTAAAGCAGTTTTTCTGTAAGGGGCATGCACTGCAAACGGGCGCCTTCGGTACTGACCACAGCGGCCGCGATTCGTTCCTGCGTCCTCGCTCTCAGCAGCCGAACCCGCAACCTCTGAGCCACTGCGGCAAGTAGAAACCTTTGGGACTGGTGCAGAAATATTGCCTCACTGGAGGGTATGCACGTATGAACGTATTTAGTTCTGCCTTATTGCGGCTGGTGTTAGTTTATTCTCTTGCTCTTCCACGTCTGCTGTTGTCACGTGACCTGGATTCATCGTCACAGCGAAGCGAATTTGATCAGCTCGGCTACTGATCCGGAGTTCACGGGTTCGAACCCGACCGCGGCGGCAGCGTTTTTATGGAGGCAAAACGCTAAGGCGCCCGTGTGCTGTGCGATGTCACTGCACGTTAAAGATCCCCAGGTGGTCGAAATTATTCCAGAGCCCTCCACTACGGCACCTCTTTCTTCCTTTCTTCTTCCACTCCTTTATCCCTTCCCTTACGGCGCGGTTCAGGTGTCCAACGATATATGAGACAGATACTGCGCCATTTCCTTTCCCCCCAAAGCCAATTATTATTATTATTATTATCAAACGGAGCTTTCGTCCACATGTGCTGGCCATGTTACCATACACGCGTCCACTACTGATAACTCGACCGCGCGCGAGAAGCTGTTCGGAAAGAATCTTGTTTTTGGGTTTTTAATTGGTTTTTGGGGGAAAGGAAATGGCGCAGTATCTGTCTCATATATCATTGGACACCTGAATTGGCTTTGCGTTGCAATTAATTAGCAAGCGGGTAAAGTAAACCAGAATAGTAATAAAAGCAAAATGGAAATATTGTGAGCCGGATTTCGAAGGTCCCCGAAGACGTGTCTCGTATCCCGCACCGTTTGTTCGCTTCCCGGTGATTTGTGGGCGGTCCCGTTGGGCTTTGATTGCAGTATAGAGATGGGGTCTCAATGAAAGGCTATGTCGTCACGGGCTTGAGAATCGCGTTGGTGCAGCGGTGGAGGAAATCTGCGGGGGAGTCTTTCCCGGTGCACACGTATTAATTTGGAAACGTGGAAGGAACTCGCTGTCATCGTTTTATTGATGACGCTATCGGCGAGGAAGCGAGCTGTGGAGAGGGCTTCGCGAATTTTTGTGAAGTTTCCGGAGTCAGGAAGTCGTGCGTTCGCTAAAGCGTTGGCTCCGCAGTCCTGCTCGTTTGAGGAGCGTACCCGACAATTCTGGAAAAAAGCGCTTTTCAGCGGGATCAAAAGAGTTTACGAACGCTATTTTTTATATATATATATATTGTAAGATTTCGCTACTATAACAATCAATATATCCGCAGATATCGCGTGAACAGTCTTGCATTTCTTTGCTATGAATGTTTTTCGTATCGTCAAAACTTTCCTCATTGATTTTCTATGGCAGTATTAACTGCCCTATGCGGGCAATCGATAAATGTTAAAAGAAAGATTTTGCTACGAATCGGGAGGATGGACCATTGCCATCAATATTTCCATTACGTAGCTTAAAATATTCCAATATTCAAATTTTTTCTACAAGAATGCTGGACATGGAGCGCTTTAAATGCATGGTGGCGGTCGTGGTCATTTCATGATTACCGTGGCGAAGGAGTGGCGGTCTAGCCGCTCGAGAGCCTGCTCACACGGAGTGTTCGACTACAGTTCTATAGTTGCTCTTTCTGGATAGTGTGAAAAACCCATGACGTCATTTCCGGCGGAGCTGCGTTACGTTGTGTTCGAAGCATGCAGGCGCGAGCGGGTGGAACAGCTAACGGTAGACTGACGCAAGGAGGGATGAACTTGTGGAGATAGGAAGGGATCGCTAACTGCTCAATTCAGTCGCGCCGTGCTGGAATTCATGAAGCAGGGGGAAAAGGATGTAGCACAAATGTAAGCGAATCTAAAGACGTACTCAATCCACGGCTCGGACTGTGGATGCTTGGTTCAAATTCGTGTGTGATTGTTTGTTTCTGCGCTGTCGCAACTCGCTTAGATGCCCGCAGTCGCCGCATGAGTAGTGGTCTTTTGAGGGAAGGAAATGGCGCTGTAACTGTCTCACTTCTCGGTGGACACCTCAACCGCGCCGTGAGGGACGGAAGACGACGGCCAGCGCCTTGTTTCCAATGCCAGGCGCATTGCTAGTAGTTTCGCAGTGGGACTTCCATTGGACGTCTCTATTTTCGTTTATTTGTCGCTATGTGGCGCCGTATATGCGTCCGCTGAAGGTGGGACTCTATCCCGCCCCATGCAAAATTTTCTGTCGACAATCTGTAGACTGTCAATAGACTTTCGTCTGTAAACTCTATAGATGTACACTCTCTGTACAAGCCTCATAGACTAGTCTATAGGCAATATAAATCCTATAGACAGTATAGACAATCTATAGATTAATGGTCTCACACCTTTCCTATACAAAATTTTATGTCGACAATCTGTAGAATGTCAATAGACTTTCGTCTATAAACTCTATAGATCTACACTCTCTGTACAAGCCTCATAGACTAACTAGTCTATAGGCATTATAAATCCTATAGACAGTATAGACAATCTATAGATTAATGGTCTCACACCTTTCCTATACAAAATTTTATGTCGACAATCTGTAGAATGTCAATAGACTTTCGTCTATAAACTCTATAGATCTACACTCTCTGTACAAGCCTCATAGACTAACTAGTCTATAGGCATTATAAATCCTATAGACAGTATAGACAATCTATAGATTAATGGTCTCACACCTTTCCTATACAAAATTTTATGTCGACAATCTGTAGAATGTCAATAGACTTTCGTCTATAAACTCTATAGATCTACACTCTCTGTACAAGCCTCATAGACTAACTAGTCTATAGGCATTATAAATCCTATAGACAGTATAGACAATCTATAGATTAATGGTCTCACACCTTTCCTATACAAAATTTTATGTCGACAATCTGTAGAATGTCGATAGACTTTCGTCTATAAACTCTATAGATCTACACTCTCTGTACAAGCCTCATAGACTAACTAGTCTATAGGCATTATAAATCCTATAGACAGTATAGACAATCTATAGATTAATGGTCTCACACCTTTAATAGACGTCTTTCTATAAAAAGGCTATAGACCATGAATAGACAAAAGGGAAGGCAATGGAGCCTATAAGAACTCTATAGACAGTCTGTAGACCACTTTTATAAGGGCGCGCGTCCTTGGGCCCCCATGGTTGGTATCGGAAGGGGAGGGAACTAGCCGCACAAAGCTAGCCCGCGCCAGGCGTCTTCAGGGAACGGAAAGAAGCAGAGGCTCGGTAGGGACTACGTTGGACAGGGCAGGAATGGACGAGCTCTTGGAGGCGGGAAGAGGGAGATGGGAGAATTGACAGATTGGGGGACTCTGCGAAGGCGTTATGCTTTCTTTTTTGCTGTTGTTAAGGTGAATTGCTACGTCGAACTTCTGCATTTTTTTTCTGAACTCTGTGGTGGGAAGTAAAAAAAAAGAAAAGGAAAAGAAAAATGGAGCCGCAGCAGCTGCGGCTGATGAGTCTGGGTGGTCTTGCAAGGCACCATCACTTCAGCAGCGAACGTCCCGAACGCCCAGCTGTCTCCAAGCGTTGAAGGAAGATCCCCAGGTGGTCGAAATTATTCCGGAGCCCTCCACTACGGCACCTCGTTCTTCCTTTCTTCTTTCACTCCCTCCTTTATCCCTTCCCTTACGGCGCGGTGCAGGTGTCCAACGATATATGAGACAGATACTGCGCCATTTCCTTTCCCCAAAAAAACCAATTATTATTATTATTATTGTTCAAGAGAAACTGCGGCGTTTCCTTTTGCCTCTGCGGATTTTACAGAAACTGTCACCATACGTTTTCGGCAGTATTTTTACTTTTTTTTCGTGCCAAATTTCGCGGCCGGCTGGCGTTTTATTGCAGCGTAGATGAAGTTTAGAATTTACCATTTCGTGGCCTCTGTTTACAGAGGTGATTTCTACTCGCAATCTTGCGTGCGTGACGTCGCAGCTTGCGCGCTCGTCGACATTCGTTATGCGTTTTGGCTGAAGGGAAAATTTGTAGCTTACTGGTTTGGTCATTTCAAACAAATAATGATCGCAGCTGTTGCTTAGAGAATCCAGTTGAGCCAGTAAACGCTCACACGTGTGATATGTTTTGTGCCAGTATTAGTGACGTCAGAATTTCGTCCCTCTAAGGTCGAACCTTAGTCGAAACCGAGTTTCACTTTACGTTGGACGGTTTTTGCTGTTTTAAAATAATTCTACAGGTGAATCTCGTTATCACGAAGTTGAAGGGGCCCGGCGATTACTTCGTTATATCCGTAGCTTCGTTATAGCCCGTGTTGACCGAGCTTCCAAGGGGAATCGTCATTTCTTCGTTATTCCCAATATTTCGTTATAAACCGTTTCGTTATATCGAGATTCGACTGTACTGGCTATTTCTAAAAACATTTTTTTTTCTTTCCTGAGAGAGGGGAGATCTAAGGTGTTGGATGTGATTATCAACTCAAGGTGTTAAAAAAGAGTATCCCGGAGTTGCCCTTAAAACAGTGGGAATGTGACTCTCTGGCGTCCGTTTCGCTTTCCAAGAGTTCTAAGAGAGAGGAAGTTCTATTTTGCGACACTCGCTGCATGTGCTACTTTCTACGGGGTTAAAGGCTTCGGTGCGATTTTTGTTATCTGAAGTCACTGAACTTCCTTCGATAGAAGAGTGAGGCACGTAAGCTCGTGCTACATGCTTTTCTATTAGCATTAGTTTACATTTTGTCTGTCATAACCAGAAACATTCGCCTGCGCATGCCGGCCTGCGGGAGTGTTTCTGGATGCGAACGCTCTGCAGAACATTTCCTCGGCCGTCAGGTAATCAAAGTGGCGCTGACCCGTTGTTAGCCTCGCTCCTTCACTTACTCATTCAATCACTAACTGCGCTGAGCGCATTCATTCATTCATTCATTCATTCATTCATTCATTCATTCATTCATTCATTCATTCATTGCACTCATTCACTCACAGTACTCACTCTGTCATTCACTGACTGCATTCACTGACCGTAGTCGCTCTTTCACTGACTGCACTCATTCCTGCACTAATTCGCTCATTTACTTACTGCACTCTGTCATTCACTAACTATTTTTGCTCACTGCATTCACTCAATCACTGCAGTCAATCACCCACCGTCAGTACCATGTCCACCTTCTATTTTGTAGTTAAAGGCCGCCCTTACAATTCAAGAGCCGCTAACCGCGAGGCGATATGCGGCAGACGCCGTGCAACGAGGCAGTTCGAGTGCGAACACTCCAACATGCGTGCGGTGTTAATTGTATGCGAGACAGCCGCTTAATTTGAATGATTTGTGCGGAGGAGCAGACACAGCGCACTCGGCAGCGAGTCCCGAAGCGCCTGCAGCGTTCGATATCGATCGCGTCGTTAGCGTACGTAGTCGACCTAACCATTGCAGCAGAAAAGGGCTCCGAGTTCGAAAAATTCGAAGAGGCGGGAAAGAGAGTAGGGAAGCATCAGAAAGTGTGTTCACTAACTCTTAGCAGTGTGCGCGAGTGAAGTCCCTCTGCACTTTTTGAAAAGGCAGCCTCTCCCTATTCAAAACACCTTGTCTCAAAAAGGGCCATTACTTGTAAGCACATGTAAAGGAAAAAAAAAGAGTAAAAAAGGAAGCGAAGCTTAGCCATCGTGTTGGACCTTGATTGTAATAAGTTTTTTTTTGCTGCAAAACTTTATTCCCACTCATTGGGTTATTTATAATCATTCGTGGAATCGGTCGGAGCACGGCCGTCGCGTGCGCATGCGCTCAAGTTTTTCAAACTTTCTTAAAGTAAAATGAAAACCCGCGGTAACCGCGCAGTGCACCACGTGGACGACGCGCCGGGCCAATGAGAGATGGTGGAGAGAAGGAAAGTATACAGTGAGCGTAGAGAGGGAAAGTTCAAAAGCGAGAAGAAGGATGGCGGCAACAACAAAGATTGACGCTACTTCTCAATATATGGGGATCCTGGACGCGGGGGCTAACCTATAGGCCTGCAAAACCGCTCTCCGTGTGTTTCTTCTCTCGCTGGGAGTTGGGAAAGTGCGAAAGCGATGAGGAGGACGGCGGGAACATCAAGGATTGACGCTACTTCTCAATATATGGGGATCCTAGACGCGGTGCTAACCTATAGGCCTGCAAAACCACTCTCCGTGTGTTTCTTCTCTCGCTGATAGTTGGGAAAGTGCGAAAGCGAGGAGGAGGACGGCGGCAACATCAAAGGTTGACGCTACTTCTCAATATATAGGGATCCTAGACGCGGGGCTAACCTATAGGCCTGCAAAACCGCTCTCCGTGTGTTTCTTCTGTCGCTGGATAGTTGGGAAAGTGCAAAAGCGAGGAGGAGGATCGGCGGCAACATCAAAGATTGACGCTACTTCTCAATATATAGGGATCCTAGACGCGAGGCTAACCTGTAGGCCTGCAAAACCGCTCTCCGTGTGTTCCTTCTCTCGCGGGGACTTGGGAAAGTGCAAAAGCGGGAAAGAGAGGGTAAGTGTAAAAGCGAGGAGGAAGACGGCGGCAGCATGAAAGATTGACGCTACTTCTCGAGATATAGGGATCCTAGACGCGGGGCTTAGCCTTAGGCCTGCAGAACAGCTCTCCGTGTGCTTCTTCTCCCACTGGGAGTTAGAAGGGCTGTGCTGGCGGCACTGCCTGCTTAGCTTGACTCCCTCGGGATCGGCCTCGGAGAGCTGCGAGTGCTGCTGATGCTGCATTCCTGAGTAGTTTTTGGCTTGAAAAAAATTTGGCTCGTGCTCGCCTCTGGGCTCGCGGTGGTCCTGTTTCAGCCGGAGGAACGGCGACAGCGGTGCTGGCGGCAGCTCTCGCATGTCTAGCGCTGTTTTTGCCAAGCCAGGACGGTTGGCACAACGCAGGCTCCTCAGCGGTGCGCGGCCTAATACGCCCTTTATTTTCTTTTCTGCCCCGGTCTCGCCTCTGTTGCAGCATCTTGTTACAGGCACTCATTTAAATAGGGAACTTGATCTCCTTTTGCTGGGACGCCCCTGTTTCGAAGGTATTAGAGTGTTTGTTTATTTATTCAGCAACTCTTTTGTCAGCGGTATTGTCATTTTAACGAGATGGATATTCTATACGACTGCAAGACCAGGTTGGGGGATTTTTGAACATACGGAGTTCATGATTGCGCTGCATTTCTGGGGGGATCATTTCTCTTTTGGCTGCAGCAAATCGCCAGCTTTTCATATATATATTTTTTCAGATGTTAAGTAAAATGATCTTTCTACATCGAAAAATAAAGAGCTATATCCCAAACCGAAACTCGGCTCTGGGCATCGAAGGCGGTGCAGGGCAGCTTGTGTCTCCGCGGGGACGTCACAAATATTCGAAAGTTTAAGCCTGTAGCGGAGGCTTATTAGCGTGGTCGCATCCCGGATTACCGGTCCTACAGGCCGGACGTACAGTTTAGTGTACGTCACTGAGCCAAAGCCGCCGCTTTGTCTCTGTGTACTCTTAACAAGAATACGCCTATATGGGTTAACAAGGGAGCAAGATATTTTTCTAGCGCACTGCCTTTTATAAAAGAGAGTGCTCTAGAGGACAACTTACTCCCTATTTACTCCTTCCTGTTTAGAGTTTGGTTATGGTGTTCGGCTGCTGACCCGAAAGACGCGGGTTCATTCTGTGTGCTGTGCGATGCGAGTGCACGTCAAAGAACCGCAGGTGGTCTAAATTATCCGGAGCCCTCCACTACGGCGTCCCTTGTAGCCTCCCAATGGGCACTGAAACTCCCTCGGATGTCCCATTGACGTCCTGGACGTCCACAGGACGTCTAAGGGACTTTCAGTGTTCATTGGGCCGCTGAGTCGCTTTGGGACGTTAAACCCCCACAAGCCTAAACCTAACCTGAATATTGCGCACGAGTTCGGCCTAGCCGCAGTTGTCGCAATGCGGAGTTGTCCTAAACGGTACCGTAATCCGTTTGTCAGCATGGCCTTCAGACGAAGTCTATGATAAACAGTTTCCAGATGGCGAGGAAGTCTGCGTGGTAGTCTAGATCTGTGATGTGGGTCGATTTCAATCAAAACTGAACTGAACTAAAAACCAAAGACCAAAGTCGAAAACTAAAGCGCAGACGCCTCGAAGAGCTTCGTTTTCCTGTTGTATCATGGACGAACACGCGTGCTGGGGGGTTCCTGTTCAGTCAGACATAGCTTGTTTGTGTGTCCTAACTTAGTACCAGAGTATTTTCCTTAATAAACAAACCGCGTGCCGAGGTGTCGATTGCTTACTATGCTAGTCGGCCTTGAAGCAGGCCGTTGAGGCCCGTGTTGTAGCTTGAAATTTCGAGTGTCAAATAGAGGAAAGTTGGCCTCCTCATTTTCTTAAGCCTAGTCTGGACACTGCACTTTCTAAGTTTTCAGGGCACTGGCTCTGTTGCCATAAGTCTGTAGCCGGATGCTGCTGTTCTATGCAACTACACTGTATATGTGCAGCGCAGTTTGCAGATATAAGTGATGGTCAGGAAAAAAAATTGAAATTGGATTGAAAATATTTTCGAAACAACGTTTTAAATCGCTGCTCGCCTTGGTTCATGCTTATGTAATTAATTAATTAATTGGCTTTTTGCGGAAAGGAAATGGCGCAGTATCTGTCTCATATATCGTTGGACAACTGAATCGCGCCGTATGGGAAGGGATAAGGGAGGGAGTGAAAGAAGAAAGAAGAAATAGGTCCCGTAGTGGAGGGCTCCGGAATAATTTCGACCACTCGCTGCTCGCCTTGGTTCATGCTTATGTACACCGCACTAGGATTCCGGATGTGTTGTACTTGGATGATATACCCATTGCTTACTAATTCTTTTCCAACTCTGTTTTCGGTCATCTCTACGGGCTCTTGCGCGCAACCGCTCTGGTGTCACGTACCGCCATGGGCTAGCTGGTTTGTGGGTTCGGCCTGCTGTAATGCAATAGAATCGTAACAAATAAAAAAAACATATTCGCTGCATTGGCCTTGATCGCAGAGTATCTGCGGTTGAAGACCTATCGTTGAACGTGTCTGTTATTTTTAAATGTTTCCATTATGTATCGAGGGTTCTTACGGGAGAGGGAAACTGAATACGAATAACATGCGCGAAAGAAAAAGACGAGCCAAAATTAAGCATTACGTTCTGCGAAACGCATCAATGAGCGTTCACATTCAGGTTCGTGGCTTTAAGCAGCACGACTTGAAGACTTATTGTGCTGCCTAGATATATCCGGAAAAACAACAACACGAGTCGCCAGTGCAAGCAACATAACTCACTTCGAATGATAAATTGTGGTTCACTCGTGCATGACCGCTAATAATAATAATATAATTGGTTTTGGGGGAAAGGAAATGGCGCAGTATCTGTCTCGTATATCGTTGGACACCTGAACCGCGCCGTAAGGGAAGGGATAAAGGAGGGAGTGAAAGAAGAAAGGAAGACAGAGGTGCCGTAGTGGAGGGCTCCGGAATAATTTCGACCACCTGGGGATCTTTAACGTGCACTGACATCGCACAGCACACGGGCGCCTTAGCGTTTTTCCTCCAGAAAAACACAGCCACCGCGGTCGGGTTCGAACCCGGGAACTCCGGATCAGTAGTCGAGTGCCCTAACCACTGAGCCACCGCGGAGGGTTCATGACCGCTACCCGTATGTAGATTTCTGTCGGTCATTTGTACTGAGTCACTAATAGTTGGAAAGCAAAAAATGAAAATGTAAACGTTTGTTTTTCTTTTGTGTGTATTTGTTCCTGATAAGCCTAAGGCCACAAGAGTGGAGCGTGTGTGTGACGAAGTCCGTTTTCGGTGCGTTGAGTAAACGAAACGCGCAGTTAAGGCAGACAAGAAGGCTGACTGGCCGTTAGAGCTTGCGGCTAAATATTGTGAGGGCTTCAAAACAAACAAATAAACAGACAAGAACTGAGGGCAAAACCGATGCATTGTACACGTAAACGGAGACGCAAGACGAACACGCAAGCCTTCGTGCTGTTTGTGTCTGTTTCTCGTGTGGGTTGTTTATACTTATTTTTTTTAAATATGACACGCTCGTAGCTTCATTGCTTTGTGTGCCCTCTTCTCCTTCATGTCCGTTCCTGCTGCGCCGGTCCTTCGCAAAGGATGTCTCCACTAAGCTTTTTTAGGCTTCCCAGTCTCTGGCTTTTAACTCCAGCCGTCAGCTCTTTCGTTTCACGTGTCTTACACCACTCGACCGTCGCTGACAGCTAACTCGGCGGGTTCGTCTTTCTTGTTCTGCAACTTGCATGATATAACGAAGAAAGAATAAAAAATGAAAGTGGCGCCCCGATTGAAGAAGGTCCGCAGTGCGATGAGGTTTCATTCAGTCGAACTCGCTTAATTCGAAATTCTTGATAATTCGAACCTACTGTTTCGTCTTGTCAACATAATGTGCTATTAAAAGGATCGAGACTGGGCTCCCTTTATTTAGAAACTCCGCATAGAATGAATTTTCAGTCTCCTTCGATTTAGAGTTATCATAGAGTCCGCACTACCACCACCACCGCTTCCTCATCATAGTCTGACTACGCCCACTGCAGGGCAAAGGCCTCTCCCATGTCTCTCCAATTAACCCTGTCCTTTGCCAGCTGCGCCCACCCTATGCCTGCAAACTTCCTAATCTCATCCGCCCACCTAACCTTCTGCCGCCCCCTGCTACGCTTGCCTTCTCTTGGAATCCACTCCGTTACCCTTAAGGACCAGCGGTTATCTTGCCTTCGCATTACATGCCCTGCCCAAGCTCATTTCTTCCTCTTCATTTCGACTAGGATGTCATTAACCCGCGTTTGTTCCCTCACCCACTCTGCCCGCTTCCGGTCTCTTAACGTTACACCTATCATTTTTCTTTCATGGCTCGCTGCGTTGTCCTTAACTTAAGCTGAGCCCTTTTCGTTGGCCTCCACGTTTCTGCCCCGTAGGTGAGTACCGGTAAGATACAGCTGTTGTACACTTTTCTCTTGGGGATATTGGTAAACTGCCATTCATGATCTGAGAGAACCTGCCATATGCGCTCGATCCACCCCATTCCTATCTTTCTAGTTATTTCCCTCTCGTGATCCGGATAAGCTGTCACTACCTGCCCTAAGTAGACGTATTCCTTTACCACTTCCAGCACCTGGCTGCCAATTGTGAACTGCTGCTCCCTTGCGAGACTGTTGAACATTACTTTGCTTTTCTGCATGTTCCGCACCACTTCCCGCGTGTTCACTATATATTCACCGATTAGTCAAGAGTGCGGGCGGCGACCTTCGCTGTTCAGTTGCTAACCGGAGCGCGCAGCGTCTCGAGGCTTGTCGCCCCGGTCGCTTCCGTCGGTCCCGGCGGACGCGGCTGCGGCGAGCCTGCCGACGCGATTGCATGGCACACTGACGCAACACCACGGATCGCTTGCTTCGCAGTGCGAGGCTGTCGCAGTCGCGCAGTCCTCCTTGTCGATGGGGGTGTCGTCGCTGCTGCCCCTGCTGCTGGGATTTTCATTCATTCATTCGGGTGCTTGGAGCGCTCGGACCCTCTCGAGGATGTGGAGGCCTTGTATATAGGCACGTGGTGTAGGAGTACGTGCTGTTTGTTCCAGATAAGGAGCTCAACTCGGCGGTGCGAAGCGGGACTGGGTCGCGGAGGGCTCGTGTTAAGCCTTGCAGGAAGTGTCGAGTGTTGTTGAAAGTGCCTCGAAAGCTGGCGCTAGTTCCTGTTAGCTTCAGGAGAGGAAGATGTAAATGAAAGAGCGAGATAGAGAGGCTCTTTATTGGGGAACAGAGATTTTAGGTGGTATTTGAAAAGCGTTGCCATGCTGCTGTGCTATGGAGCGGTTTCTGGCAGAAAGGCAGGAAGAGAACGAGGCAAAAAATGTTAAAGTATGAAATGAATGAGATGAATGAATGAATGAATGAATGAATGAATGAATGAATGAAGGGATGGATGAATGAATGAATTGGCTATTGATTTGGAAAGGAACGGTCGAGGTCGTTTGTTGGGGGAATTGGGTTGTTAAGGAAGGGAGAAGTAGGGACCTGCACTCTAAACAGAACGGAGTAAGCTCTCCTCTGGAGCGCTCCATTTTATGAAAGGGAGTGCTCTGGAGGACAGATTACTCCCTTTTTTACTCCCATATAGGCGTATTTATTTTTGGAGTGTAATAGATAAACCGCGGGAAGCCTTGGGTGGTCGAGCCACGCCCTACACTGCTCTGTAGAGGGCACTTAGCATATTTGCCAATATCTTCCCCGATATATCGTTAGCTCCGGCTCTGATCTGTGCACAAAATTCCTCGCCGTCAGTGGAAGCACCACGCTCGGCGACGAGGTATTCGCGTGTCCGGGTAGTGAGTCCACACTAGGTGATGCAAATCAGCATGGCATATATAGCCGCAGTACAGACACTTCGCGACGACGTGTAAAATAAGAATACTTTCTCATTGGAAGTTCTTAGTTTCGGTGGCTGGTTAAGAACATGAAGATGGTCGCACGGCTCGGTCAAGACCATATTTGCTGTGGGTGAAATCGGTGCCATGAAGTACAGTCGGGGACAAAAGTCTCTGGACTACGTGCTTCGTTAAAGAAACCGATAACTTTATTATCAGTCGCAGGCTCGAGACCACAATTGAGGAGGTGAAAGCTAAAATCCTATTCTTTCTCCTCTACAAGTGTGGTCTGCAGCTGGCAGGTAATATTAGAGCTATCGACTTCGTTTCCGGAGCACATGGTCCAGAGACTTTTGTCCCCGACTGTAAGTGCTTCTTGGCATGTAGAGCACGCCAGAGGTGAATACCCATTGTCTCCCGGCAGTCGATTATATTTAGCGGCAGACAGCGGGCTACGGGCCCCGATGAAGAGGATCCCTTTGGGAGGCCCAGACAGACCCGGAGGAATTTGTTCCACTCCGCTTCCAGTGTTTTTTTTTTTTACTTGTGGGATACCCCTTGGAGAAGTGACAGGGAATAACGCAGTGCTCCCCACGTAAGCTTTTCGAAAGAGTTCCTTTCAGCGGCAGTTGCTGCCCTACCGTGTTCACGCTGTGTATTTGAACATCTGTGATGCTGCAGCAATTTTCTAACGAAGATTGTTAATCTCAGGTGACCAAGACAGGCTTATATCGATAACAATGCCGAGAAACCTCAGAGTTCGAATGTAGGGAGCGCACGTCCAATAGGCAGGAGCGAACATCGGGCCATCGATTTTCCGGTTAAAGCCATGGCAACACGCTTTTCCGGATAGAGGAAAAAACCTCGAGGCGCCAGGTACATCGAGATGTTGAATAATTCTCTTTGAAGACGCCGCTCTGCAACTTTAGTGCCAACGTGACGAGCTCCAGAGGCAAATGTCGTCCGCATAAAGCGTATGTTTGTGTGCTCCTGTCGGTCGGTTCCTTTTCATGTGAATAATGGTGTTGTTCAACGGCGTACCCCAATGAAAGTTCATTCACTCACTGAAAAGTAGAGTGCTAAGCACATCTCTTCTGGGGTACACCCTTCTCCACAGCATAAAGTGACTTTGGGCCATTTGGGTATATTCGTGAAAACTTGCCGCTCTTTTAAGTAGTTTCCAGTCCGCATGAAGAGCTTCCCTCCGAGACAAAGACATCTGAAAGTTTCCAGCAATTCACGATGAAGTAAGCTAAGAAAACTGTCATTTCCATAGAACATGGGCTTCTACAGGTGTCCTTAAGCCAAAAAAGGGGGGTGGGGTTACGCACTGCAATCAAGTGTGTCTTTATTGTTTAGAGGATTTTTGTGGGTGCCTCCTCTCTTATGCACACCTCAGTGTATTTCCGAGTTTCGAATACTGCTAGGCTATAGTTGAAGCCAGTTTGCAGCCACAGAGCGTTGGAGAGTGAGTTCACGAATGGTGCGCAAAGCAAAGACCTATGAGAATATTTTCAGAGTCAGTGGGATTCTAGCGATCCTTTGTTGCCTCTGCGGGGGGTCCACTGGCGTCTTCGTCATCGTCTGTGGCAAACCTTCTGTGGTCGATTCATCGTCTCGGCGTGCTGCAGCAGCACTAGTTATCAAAACTACGCTGACGTAACGCGCCTCGTCTCGCGTCACAGCCGCTGCTGCTGCTGGGGGGGGGGGGGGGGGGGGGGGGAGCAGCAGCCGCGTCGTTCCATCTTCCGAAGCCGACACGGCTGCGTGGCTGCGCTCTGAGAAAGGGAAATAGAGAGAACGCTAGAGGCCTTGCATGGCCTGGCTACGGTTGGGCGGTCGGTTTGCAATTCTCGCCTCTCACTTTGCGTGCGAGTGTGTTTTGCAAGGAGAGACACGCCTGGTCGCTGTCTGTCGCCGGCGGTTGGCTCATACTCTCGCCGACGCTGCTATAGCTGCTAAGGCGCCCGCGACGCGCACTTGGTGGTGGACACGGTGCTGTATTCTAGCACGCACCTTGAGACCGGTGGGGGTTGGGCTGTTTACCAACGCGGCCGTGTGGGGCGGGTCGTTTGCCTCGCGTCTCTCTCCGACGCGCTGCATGCTGGGAGGGACGGACGGAACTGCGTGGTGCGGTCTTATTACGGCACCCCCGTCGTTCTCTGTGCGTGCTAAAGTTGTGCAGATAGTAGCTCTTGACTGCAGACACACCGCTCTTAGGGGGACCAGGTGTGCACCGGCGACGGTCGTGATGTCTGAACCTTCCTGTAGGCAGGCTCTGCAGAAGTCGCATTTACATGATTGCGACTAAGTCGACTCCAGTCCACGTTTTGAGGGAAAGTACAGAGACGTCGAGGAAGAGAGTAGAGAACGAGTCTCGCCTTTCCTTCTCAAAACCTGCTGTTCCCCTCAAAAAGGGGACTGATGTCTGAACCTTCCAGTAGGCAGGTCTGCAGAAGTCGCGTTTACATGAATGCGACAGAATGAACGCGACAGAAGTCGAGTTTACATGAATGCGACAGAAGTCGACTCCAGTCCACGTTTTGAGGGAAAGTGCAGAGACGTCGAGGAAGAGAGCAGAGAACGAGTCTCGCCTTTCCTTCTCAAACAGAGACGTCGAGGAAGAGAGTAGAGAACGAGTCTCGCCTTTCCTTCTCAAAACCTGCTCTTCCCCTCAAAAAGAGGACTGGAGTCGACTTCTGTCGCAGTCATGTAAACGCGGCTAGAGACTGTCTACAAACTGTCTGAAGAAATTCTTGCGAGGGGAGAACCATGTGATGTTTTTCTCATTCCAAGTCTTGCAGTATGGCATATGTTGGGGCTTTGAAACCTGTACAGCTTTCCTTTGTAGCCATATGGATGCGATTGGGTGAATACCAATGCTTTTGGTTTTGGTTTGTTTTATCGCGATTAACGCCCAAAGCGACTCAGGCTATGAGGGACGCCGTAGCGAAGGGCTCCGGATAATCTATGACCACCCGGGATTCTTTAACGTGCACTGAGATCACACAGTACACGGCCGGGTCTCTAGCATTTCGCCTGTATCGAAATGCGACCGCCGCGGCCGGGATCGAACCAGCGTCTTTCCGGTCAGCAGTCGAGCGCCATAACCACTGAGCCACTGCTGCGGCGGCAATAATGCGTAATTATACCTCAGTCTTGGAGGCTGCAGTCTATAGCAGGAACCTGAGCAGGCTTCGGCTCTTATTCTTGTCCGATAGACACACGCAGTCTTCTTCCCTCGTGGCCGTGAGTCCGGCTTCCTCTCAGGCCTAATGGCGAATATAATTAAGTGAACACTTTCTTGGATCGTAGTGCCTCCGACTTTGCTTTATTAACTGCTCGGCAGGAGCTGCCTTGTTGCACGGAACTATTGCTACACTCTATACACGAATACGCCTATATGGGAGTAAGAAGGGAGTAAGCTGTACTCTAGCGAACACCCTTTTATAAAAGGGTGCGCTAGAGAGAGATAATAATAATAATTGGTTTTGGGGGGAAAGGAAATGGCGCAGTATCTGTCTCATATATATCGTTGGACACCTGAACCGCGCCGTAAGGGAAGGGATAAAGGAGGGAGTGAAAGAAGAAAGGAAGAGAGAGGTGCCGTAGTGGAGGGCTCCGGAATAATTTCGACCACCTGGGGATCTCTAACGTGCACTGACATCGCACAGCACACGGGCGCCTTAGCGTTTTTCCTCCATAAAGACGCAGCCGCCGCGGTCGGGTTCGAACCCGGGAACTCCGGATCAGTAAGAGAGTTTACCCCCTTTTTACCCCTTTCTGTTTAGAGTGTAAGAATAACAATTAAGAAAAGGCGGTGAAGCCGTAGCATCGCCTTATCTGGACGCTTGTTTCAATGTACGGAAGCGCGTCGTGCCCGTCTTATTAAAGTTAAGTGTAAGAGAAGCGGTCTCTGGTGCTGTGCCCCATTCACCCAGCTGAATAGACACCGCATGGGCGTAGACGAACTTGTTTGTGTGTTAGGGGTCGAGAAGAAAATTGGGTGATAATGGAAGAAAGGGCAAGCAGCCCTTTGGAAGAAATGTTTGGGTCGACTGACGGGATGTGTCCGCATTTCTTTGAGGCTCGGTTTCTTTGACGGCATTGCCTTTGCAGTTCAACGCCACGTTGTTTGATTTATTCCGTTCAAGCGAGCTGCGCCGTGATGGCCTTGCAGTTTTTGCCAGTGTTGTGCCACCTGGCGTTGCGGGCTGGGCTCTTCATTTTATTTCTTTTTATGACCCCAATCTAACGTATGTCACCAAAGGTAGCCCGTTGTGCCTTTGGTGGTGTGAGCCGGGCATTGTTATTTTTATTACTTTTTATTAGCCCATTTTTACTCTTTGTCGCCCAAGTTGCAGACTGAGCTAGTAAAATTTATAACCCAAAACATAATAATGAAGTAATTGACTAACTGCCGCGGTAGATTTTTCTCCCGGCTGCCTTTCTTTGAGTCGCGTCACCTCTGATGGCAATAGCTTTGGGCTTAAACACTCGGTTGTTTAACTTAGACTGTTGAAGCGAGCTGTCCCAAGACGACCGTGTTGTTTTTGGTGTCATCCTGTCTAAAGCCGCCTTCATAAATTTATGGAACGGGACTTCGGTGAAGAAGCTTAATTTTCTTGTACCGAGGGCGCATTAATTACTTCGATGTTAATGGCGCAGTGTGCAATTCGCGCACACAAAGTTAAACTGCGTGTATCCACTCCGGGACGTGTGCAAAGGCTGCCATCAAAACGAATTTTTTTTCGTTTGTTTTCGTTTACCCGCCGCGGTGGCTCAGTGGTTAGAGTGCTCGGCTACTGATCCGGAGTTCCCGGGTTCGAACCCGACCGCGGCGGCTGCGTTTTTATGGAGGAAAAACGCTAAGGCGCCCGTGTGCTGTGCGATGTCAGGGCTCGATAAAGATCCCCAGGTGGTCGAAATTATTCCGGAGCCCTCCACTACGGCACCTCTTTCTTCATTTCTTCTTTCACTCCTTCCTTTATCCCTTCCTTTACGGCGCGGTTCAGGTGTCGAACGATATATGAGACAGACACTGCGCCATTTCCTTTCCCCAAAACCAAAAATTATTATTATTATTATTATTATTATTATTATTATTATTATTATTATTATTATTATTATTATTATTATTATTCGTTTACATTGCGTTTCGTAAACTTTCGATTGCTCAGCGTCCGAACGGGAATGTTGGCGCAAGGGCATCGTCGTTGTGGAAATTACTTCGAGAGGGATTCGATCGACGGAGCGTGTGGGACGATGTGCAGCGAAGCAGTGCCGTCGATGCAGCCTCATGGGGACGGAGTCGGTGTCCCGGATGTTCCCCTCTGAGGGAGCATGTTGGTGAGGTCATCGAGCTCTCTCGCGCTCCGCCGCGGGATGAAACGGGAAGTCCCTGGAAAGCCTTCCTTTGTCGAGGGACCCCCCCCCCCCCCCCCCCAACCCCGGGAGGCCCCGGTGATGGGAGCGCGAATGCCGAATTGGATACATACCCTTTTCCGATACGCGCAGAGGAGGATGACCTGCGAGGTCATTGCCGGTTTCGAACCGGGGTCACCGACTCTCCAATAAAGAGTGCTTTCGCATGCGCCTCGCATCCGGACAAACGCGGCAGGCGGATCGGAAGGATTTGCGCGCGTGCGTTCGATTTGTTGTTTTGTTTTGACTTTTTTTTCGTCACTGGAAAGGATTCCGTTGACGCTCTATACAGTGTATATAATAGATTCGCGTTCGATCATGATACCGCGAACGACCTTTACCGGAAGCTATGTTTACTGAGCTCGCTTCGATTCATTGGTGCACCCCCCCCCCCCCTCCACCCCCGCTCCCCTGGTGGCGGATTCTGGCGGAGAGTCGTAAAACTGCTCTAAGATCGTTTTCGAGCGTTCGTTTTCGGTCGTTGAGAGAGTTTCTATGGAGTTGCCGGTGTCAGTTTATTGCCTATGTGAGACGTGCGCCTGTGCGTATGGTCACTTTGGAAAGCTGTTTCGCATAGCTTGCCGTACGGTGTGCGCGGCTCGCAGTATGGTAAGCATAAATATGATATGAAATATATGATCATATGCGGACTTTAACGTCCCGAACCTGTCCATGGACTATACGATGGTCGTCGTATAGTGGAGCGCTCCGGCTTATTTTAGACCTCCTTACAACACAACTCTGGTGCGACCATGTAGGATTCCTTAAAGTGCGCCGACATCGCGCGGCACACGGGCGTTTTTGCGTTTGTTGTCCACAGAAATGGGGGTGCTGCAACCTTGGGTGCAGTAGCCGGATGCCAAAGTAGCTGAGCCACCGCAGCGGGTCAGTATCAATAAAAAACTATAGGAATGTTGTGGCTGGTAACTTTCTTGATTTGAGAGAGTGTGCCAGAGCGTTACGTTGCATGTGTATACGGTTGTCAGGAGAAAGCCTCAGGGTGCTTGCCAACGTTTCGACAATAGCACTTGTCTTCATCTGGGTAAGTCCTCTTGTCGAAATGTTGGCAAGCACCCTGAGGCTTTCTACCTCCCCATTTGTTCATTTTGTGTGCGTCAAGAAGTCATCTGCCTGCCCCCCTCTCTCTCTCTCTCTACCATGTAGGACGCTAGGCATATATGGAGTTTTGGAGAAAAGTTTTGTACTCCTAAGCAACCTTATCTTAAAAAAAAAAAACATTCTAGAAATGTTTCTTCAGGCTACCATTTCGTGGCGAATGCGCTCAACTCCTGGTACCGGTTGCGATTAAACATCTATAAAGAATCAGTGTGGCCGGAACAGCGCATAGCGTATTTGCTTCGAATAAGAGCGGTATGCTATCAAGAGGCGTTACCATGACGGCCGTACGACCGCGGTTAGCAGACACGTAGTGCAGGTTTACTGGCACCATTGCCAGTATAAAACCCTATTCTTTAAAGGGCTAGCGGTAAGCGTTGTTGTTCGACGCTTGAGACGATGAGCTTTTCCGCGTTCGCCTTGGCCGTATCCCCCCCCCCCCCCCCCCTCGTTCGTCTGGTCGGGCCTTCTGTATGTGTGTGTATTCTCAGGGTGTTTATGGCGAGCCGTTCGCTCATCGTCCCGACGTGCGGCCAAATATACAACACCCGTAGGCCCTCTCTGTTTATGCCCGGGCCCCGAAGGAAGAGGGGGGGGGGGGGGGTCTTGTCGACAGGGTTGTAATCTCCTGCGCATCTCCAGCGAGCGCTGCCAAGTCTCCGCCGGTGGTAAAGTTGTTTGCACCCGGCGGTTTTGCTATAAACGAAAGCTGCGCCAGTGGCCAGGTTCGCTATTCAGCCCAATTAGTTTTTGCATTCTCGCACGTTTCTCGGCAGCTACTAAGGGGGGCGCTTGATAGATTTATTCTCCCGGGTTGGACCTGCTAGGTGGCTGGCGGAGTAAGCTGTTGTCGCGGTTGGTTCCACAGGAACGTTAGAAAGAAAAAAAAATAGAACGAGCGTTCGCATAATGTGGCGCGAGCCTTTAATGTAATGCGGACACCAAATGTTTACTGTTGCCTTCTTTATTTGTAATCGTCATAGTCTTAGGCTGATGCCGCTCTAGAACGAAGTGGGTAATACACCTCAGAGGAGACCCTCCAGCCTTTGGCGTCAACCTATAGTGCCATGACGTCGTGGTTAAGCCTCCTTGCACTGGCTACCATGATGTCGCAGTGGGTTGGCATGAGCAAGGGGACTAACCGCGACGTTAGTTAGTGGTTAGTCCACTAACTAACGTCCAATGTCCAACAAATGTCCAATAATGTCCACTAACAAATGTGTTGTCCAACAAACGTTGGACATTTGTTGTCATACAAATTTTGGACATTTGTCCGACAAATGTCCAACAAATGACATTTGGTGAACGTCATTGGCTGGAGGGTCTCCTTGAGAGGAAATGGATCGCCAAGTGGTATTCGCTTATGACCCGTAAATAATTTACATTTAATTTTTTTCATTCCTGATGCAGTTTCTGTTTTAGCAAGCGAATAGTTGTTTGTGACGTCAGATTTTAGCCACGTAACGCTTACAAAAAGAGCGATAACATTCGTGGTCATACCAGCTTTGGGGCAAGCCGGCATGAGTGTTTCAGTGAATTAAAACGGAAGAAGCAGCGATTAATTTGCTGTTTTTTTTAAAGCCTGACTCGACCTAAATAAACCTTTACTCCGTAGCCACTGTCCAGCTGTTGAAACTGAAACAGAAAGAGCACGAGAGAAAAAAAAAACACGCAACCAATAATTTGGTGTCCATATTCCTCTAAGAGGGTGATGTTGAGTGAGGGGATTGTGGTTGTCATGCATGTGCAAAAGAGTCATGGTGATCTTTAAGGGGTTTAATTGATCCTGTGGTCCATCTGTGACGTGGCCGGTGACAATGATTCACGTGACCTTGCTATGTGATGACGTAATTTTATGCGGATGACAACCACGACATCTTGGGGAGGTTTGATGGATACATACCGACCGGCACTGTAAAATATAAAAAGGTGATTATCGCTCCGTGACGAATTTCGGCCCTCATGGTCATCAAATCTTCGAGCTCTGTTTATTATTTTCGTCTCTAAAAACACAAGACGCACTATACGTGGTGCTTACAGTCGTGAGCAGTATGAAAGGGAACAAACGTTTTTCACAAAATTGCAATTTTTTTTGTTGCATATCTCCACTGGACAGGAGAATGGCTTTGGATATTATACTCCAGGAGAAAAACTAGTTAGAAAAATAATTGTTCTTGTCACACATAATTATGGAGTAATCAATGAACGAATGCGCAAGCTTTGTTCGCGCTTGTGTTGCTTACGACTGTAGCTGCTGGGTAAGCTTTAATAATTGATTCTCGGCAGACAGATGCACAAGATGGATAACAAACCATACCAACAAAAAAAAAACACCAAGCACGACAGAGCAAAAAACTAGGGCTTAATAGTTTTGTGCAGAGCAGCGCTCTGTCCCGTGTTTTGAGTTTTTCCATCTTGATCTGCATTTTGTGCCTCTGCCTGGCATATAAACCAGGACGCCTTATGAAATATTTGATGTATGCGTCTGTTTGTTCAGCTTTCTTTTGTTTGTGTGTGTGTGCGTGTGGATGACGCAGAGGCCGTAGCTCTGACAAAAGTATGACTCAGTTCTCGACAAAGGAAACAAATCATTCCGATCCCCTTCTCCAGCGTAACCCGAAGCCACCGTCGAGCCTCTAATTTCATACCAAGCCCGAGGGCACTCTTACAAAAGGCGCGACAAGCATTCTGTCCAATTCTGTATGCTCAGTTGCGTCCACGTTCCCCCCCCCCCCCCCCTCTTGCATATCATATGTGGCGCTTCTATTTTCTTTTTTTTCGCCCGTTTCTCTCAGGGAAGCATTTATTGATTGCGCTAGCAACCGAGGCAGCAATAATTGATGGCGTGTTTAATTAAATGCGCAAGGCACCTGCCATCCACAATCAATTACTGTCTGGCCCTCTTGTGCTACCCTGCGGGCCCGTTATGGGACTTGCGGGGTGCAATGCCTGAGCTCGTGAAAGCCGGTCAGCGCAAACATGCAGATCCAAGAAAGACGATAATGGCTGTGCTGTAACCCTTTCTTTAACGACGCAGCTAGCGTCAGCAAACGTAGTGTTATATTTTCGAAACTGCATGCTGCCTGGTTTAGGGAAGGGTCCTCTATTAATTATCGCAGCCTCGGCTGTACTGGGCACGGGCCTGTCAGGATATGCGGGTTGATGGGAGCCGTGATATTCGTGAAGCATTGTTCTGTGCGAAAAACTGCAGGTACAGTGACGTTAGTTTCCGGATATCAGCTGAATATATCTCAACTCCCTAATGCTCGCAGCAATCAAAGCACTGGACCTGGAACCTCTCGTGACGTCACTTACTGTGAATTGCGGTACACAGCTTGTGTGCTATATATCAAGTGAAACTCTAGTTTGGGCGAGTTGGTTCATGTTGAAAGAAAAAGTGGTAATGGCGCAAGAAACGGGGACACAGAAGGCACACAAGGCGTCACCTTCTGTGTCCCCGTTTCTTGCGCCATTACCATTTTTTCTTTCAACGTGCTATATATGTTCAAAAGTTTTTGGTCTTGCGGTCTATTTATATCTGCGGACTATACGCAGCATTTTTTTTCAATATCGCCCAATATAGTATTAAATTCCAGAAATGAATTTATGTACCCGGTGTGGCTTATACCCCGGTTCCGGACGGTCTAATAAAATTTTTTAGCCAAAATTAAGCCCAGCGGATTATACACTGGGCGTGTGCCGACTGTATGCCGTAAATTAGAATATAGAAGTTTTCTTATTTTTTCAGGAAAATGAAAGGACTACCATAAAAATTCACAGCGACACCTAATTCTATCATGTGTTGGCAATGTGGTATCATTAGCAGCTGTTGATGCCTTTGCCGAGGGGGACGTCACTTCCCGCCAACGCCCAAGTGACTCCACTTCCTCCAGTTCAGTTCCCTCTAGTTCCACTTCTTCCAGTTCAGTTCCCTCCAGTTCCATTTCCTCCGCTTGAGTTACCTCCAGTTCCACTTCCTTCAGTTCAGTTCCCTCCAGTTCCACTTCTTCCAGTTCAGTTCCATGCAGTTCCACTTCCTCCAGTTCAGTTCCCTGCAGTTCCACTCTCTTCAGTTCAGTTCCCTCCAGTTCCACTTCCTCCAGTTCGGTTCCCTCCAGTTCCACTTCCCTCTAGTTCAGTTCCCTCCACTTCAGTTGCTTCAAGTCTACTTCCTCTGTTTCAGTTCCCTCTAGTTCCACCTCTTCCAGTTCAGTTCCCTCTAGTTCCACTTCTTCCAGTTCAGTTCCCTCCAGTTTCATTTCCTCCGCTTGAGTTACCTCCAGTTCCACTTCCTTCGGTTCAGTTCCCTCCACTTCCACTTCCTCTAGTTCAGTTCCCTGCAGTTCCACTTCCTCCAGCTCAGTTCCCTGCAGTTCCACTCTCTTCAGTTCAGTTCCCTCCAGTTCCGCTCCTCTAGTTTGGTTCCCTCCAGTTCCACTTCCCTCCAGTTCAGTTCCCTCTAGTGCCACCTCTTCCAGTTCAGTTCCCTCCAGTTACACTTCCTGCACCTGAGTTCCTTCCAGTTCACCTTCCTTCAGTTCAGTTCCACTTCCTCCACTTCAGTTCCCTGTTGTTCCACTACTTCCAGTTCAGTTCGCTGCAGTTCCACTCCGTTCAGTTCAGTTCCCTCCAGTTACACTTCCTGCACCTGAGTTCCTTCCAGTTCACCTTCCTTCAGTTCAGTTCCACTTCCTCCACTTCAGTTCCCTGTTGTTCCACTACTTCCAGTTCAGTTCGCTGCAGTTCCACTCCGTTCAGTTCAGTTCCCTCCAGTTCCGCTCCTCTAGTTCGGTTCCCTCCACTTCCCTCCAGTTCAGTTCCCTCCACTCCAGTTTCCTCCAGTACAGTTCCCTCCAGTTCCACTTCCTTCAGTTCAGTTCTCTCCAACATCCAAGTTACGTCACTCTCCTGTGGCCGGCGTATTACAAGACCGACCCCGCGTCGCATTAATATAGACGGACAGGCAACACCGTTGTCATCTCTTTTTCTTTGCCATCTTCTTGGTCTCGTCCCTCTCGCATTGGCTGCGCTGCGCTCTCGCAGACTGTTGCTTCTGACGGGGTTTCTAGTGGTCACACGCGCACCGGTCGGTTTGGTGTGAGTGCTGCCGTACTGTGAAGCATGCAGTGTATACACTTCGCGGCCAGTCTTGTCTTACCGCCCGCATTGACACTGTTTTGGCAGCGGCGGCGGCGTCGAGGTCGAGAAGTCGCTGCTTTGTCGAGCGTGGCGCGCGTGGCAATCGTCCATCACAGCGAAGCCCAGCTGTCGGGTCCTTCTTCCGTCTCCACCACTCGGCCGCTCGTGACATTTCCGTCTGACGCTGTTCGCTGGCCGGACAAGAGGCCTCGGGGCCGGTGGCCGCGACACCGGGACGTCTTGCGCACCCTCGCCTTTGGGGTTTACGCGTGTTCCACTGCAACGCACACGAATTCACAAACAAAAGAAACAAATCATCTGGCAGGACGGCGCGGCAACACTTTTGGCTCTTCAATCGCGGCAAATACGTACGGGACGTGGCCGAGATATTTTTTGTGACTGCGAAAGCATCACATGGCTTATCGGCATCGAAACCGGGCTTGGACGTTTACCAGCAGTGGTGGTCCCAAAAATTCGAGATGACGTCACCTTATTATCACGGAAATATTAAAGAAAAGTTCTTACTTAGGCGCGGTGAATTGAACCCAGGGCTGTCAGATTGCGAGGCGAGCACCCAATTCCGGTAGGCCACAAAACCGCGTTGCTTTTTGGCGAACAAAGGCGAACCTAGTGTATGCGTTGCCTTACGACTGCATGCTTACGAGTAGGTGTGTCATTAGAAAGGAACAGGAAAAAAGTTAAAATAGAAAAAAGAAATAAAAAGACAAACTTAAAAAGTAGACATGGAATTAAATAAATTCCTTCGCTCTCAAAGCACGTGATTAGTTGCAAGTAACCTCCGTAACTTTTGACGAAAGCCATGGCTAGCTTGTGTTTCAATTCCAGTTGCAGCGCAGCTGTTATAGCCTGGCCAGGTGGTGGTGGTGGTGGCGATGGTATTCCCGCCCACCACTCCGACTAGGCGCCCACGTCAGCGATCGCCCGCCCACCATTCCAATAGGCCGTGGCTGAATCAGCGGGCGCCTGACTTGCCATCTGCACTACGCGCAGAGTTGTCCTGCTCAGCAGACACGCCCACTGTTGGTCCAAATCGCTGCGACGTCATCGCATACAGCATACGGGAAAGCGCTTATGCGCGGCCACGTCATCGCGATGACGCTTGTGTCACGCCCCTGATTGGATGGCGGCGAAGCACATGTACTCTTGTAATGCGATAGGATTAGGAGGTCCATGAAGGTGAGAACTCTCCGGAGCCTGCGTTGGCGTCGCGCCTGTGTGAAGCCTGCAGCTGCCAGCCACGGCTGGGGGAGAGAGTTAAATCTACAGACCTGTATGAGGGAGCGGCCGGACGGAGAATAACTCAGTGAAAATGAATAAAAGAAACGATTGCGAATGTAAAGGGAATAAGAATTTGAATAAAATCGTAATTTGAATAGATTTATGAGTGAAGGACAATGGAATCAGAACTGGAATAGGTCGACGAGTGAAAAAAAAAAGTGCTCTCGGGTTTCCCCCGCACGAGTGCAATTGATTGCCCCTAAATTTTTGTTTTAGCTTGGCACTGACGCGCCCACGTGAGAGTGAGAACGCAGCGAAGAAGACGGTCGTGCTGCTCTTTCCTCCTGTGCTGTCTCCGCAAAACCGAAACTATAGGTTAATGCCGCGGGAGAAGGCGCATGCGCAGTGCTGCACCAGGCTTTTCATTCTGTGACCCGCCCTTTACTTCTCTCCTGTGACTTAGATGAGTTTTTCGATTCTAAAAATAGGAGAGTTCCGTTGCAGAAGTCGCGGTGAAAACGGCGACTGACAGTCAACAGGCGAACACTGGAGCACGATTTTTTCACAGGCTGAGGTTGAAATGAGCTTGCGTTATATGCACTCCTATACAGCTTCGCTTTTCAAAGTGGACGGCTACCAGGTTTCCCAGCTCGTACAGTTTTTTTCCACGGTGTCCATTGAAGAACATAAGAACGGGTTCTACAGTGTACTATTTTTTTAACATGGAAGTGCGTGCTTTCCTTACCTAACTTTCGCATTCGTAAGGCGCCTTAATATCGCAGCCAAGCTCAGGAACAGAACATGGTCTCCTCCACCGGTCGACAACTGTACGCCTCTGTAGAATTTCCGGAGAGAACTCTGACCGTGACCCCCACCTCAAGGATTTTTCGGAGAGAAGCAGATCAATTTTTCACTTCCTTTTCTTACTTTGTTCATCTCTTTTTTCTTCATTAGCGTATAGGAGGAACGTAGGCTGCACCGAAGCGTGCCTATAGCCTTATCATGTATATAAAACTATGAAACCGAATTGAATTAAAACGCACGCACGCACGCACGCACGCACGCACGCACGCACGCACGCACGCACGCACGCACACACACACACACACACACACACACACACACACACACACACACACACACACACACACACACACACACACACACACACACACACACACACACACACACACACACACACACACACACACTCACACACTTTCAGTACGAAACAAGCCCTATGAATTCACCTCAGTGAAGTATTTCTCTTTTCCTACCTCTCCGGCTCTCAGCTGATTGCATTCATATCGCTCCGCAAACCTGTCCATTCCCTGGACGGACGACACCCTTTGGCAACGACTAGCAGTGCTGTAAGGTTTATTAAACCGCGCCTAACCCGCGTATCCAGGCCAGAATCCGGGCGGCCGTGCGCGCGGAAATTGGCCCCTAGAGGGCGGGGCTATCCGTGAGGAGGGGAATAACGGCGGGGGAGGGGGACAAGGGAACTGAGCGCACGTGCCCCACGGTCCGAGCGGGCGCTCAGTCAGGGAAGCGCGCCACCCTGTTTATCTAATACGCGGCCTGGCCATTTGTCACGCTGGGACGTCGCCGGCCGGCTTCCCCCTAAGCCCCCGCCGCCTCCGCGGAGGGCCGTTACTCACGCTACTGCCCTCTGGAGGAGGCTTGGTGCAGCCCTCCTCCTTACATTCGTTCTCCGTGGTCTCCTTTGCTCTTTCCTGCTACTTCCAACCGCGCCAGTGCTTTTACTGAGCCACGGTAGGATATGCATCGTTTGTCATGTATGGGTATTTTCTGTGCCAGTGCGCATGCGCGGACGCTTGTGTTTCGAAGTGACGATCGCCCGTCCCGCATTGGCCCTTTCTGATGATGCACACTGCCAAGTTGTACGTGGCCATGGGTTCAAGAAACAAACCGGCTGTTCAACAAATGCCCCCTAAATGCTTAGCACGATAGGGCCTTCGGGTGGTGCGCCTGCAATGGAAACTGTACGATGGACATTTGTGGGCGCAAGGTCGCAGTTATAAGCATGTCTTTGTAAATAGAGATCTCGCGGAAGTTCGTGTGTTCGGTCGAAGTTATGTTGCATGCTCTTCGCGCACATAATATCTTTCGAAAGAATTTAGTAGAAAGGTGACTGACGCCAACCAGGTTAATTTTTGAAAAACACTACCCGACCGCGGCGGCTGCGTTTTTATGGAGGAAAAACGCTAAGGCGCCCGTGTGCTGTGCGATGTCAGTGCACGTTAAATATCCCCAGGTGGTCAAAATTATTCCGGAGCCCTCCACTACGGCACCTCTCCCTTCCTTCTTTCACTCCCTGCTTTGTCCCTTCCCTTACGGCGCGGTTTAGGTGTCCAACGATATATGAGACAGATACTGCGCCATTTCCTTTCCCCCCAAAAAATTAAAACCATTTCGGGACCGGCTCGGTCTCTTCTTCATGGTGTGGCTACGGGCGAGGCGCAGCTTGGCTTTTTAAGCCCTCGTGTTGAATACCTCCGGGTCAATGGCCGCAAACCATAGATGTGAGACGAAATCGCTCCCTGGGGACACTTCCTTCGTCTTACATCCATGGTTTGCGGCCATTGACCAGGAGGCATTCAACACGAGGGCTTAAAAAGCCAAGCTGCGCCTCTCCCGTAGCCACACCGTGAAGAAGGGACCGAGCCGGGTCCCGAAACGTCGTTTTTTTTTCAAAAATTAACCTGGTTGGCGTCAGTCATCTTTCTACTAAATTAATTTTCCCAACAAGACAGACTTCTGTCAAATGGTTTCTTTTGAGTCTTTCCAAATAAGTCTGTATATTCTATTGAGGCTCTCTACGTTTGGTTCGTCTTCTTCAGTGTTGGGTCGAAGTTATCGTGCCTGTTCTTGCACTTATTCTCATGAGAGCGTCCAAATAAGTCGGCATATTCTATTGAGGCGGTCCATAGGCTTTGTTCGTCTACATCAATATTCTTTCTGGTGCACAGCAGTAGCACTCTGTTCTGTCGATTACTGCGTCGTTATGCGTTCGCACCTGTCCTGGTGGAATTGACGCTTGCGCCTTTTGTCGTCATCGTGACGTGCTTCAGGGCAAAGGCATATCTGCCACTGACCTTCAGTTAACCCTGACCTTGCAGCGGCAGTCGCGGCATCCGCGTCCCACCATATATGTCCTGGTTCTACAGTTTGCCACGTGCCTTGTTGCCGCTCTTTGGAATCCGCTCGGTGGCCCTACACTCTAAACACGTATGAGCCTTGTATGGAAGTATGAAGTAAACTGTCCTCTAGAGCACTCATATTTGTAAAAGGGAGTGCGTTATAGGACAGCTTACTCCCTTTTTGTCTCCTTTTTGTTTAGAGGGATAAAACATCCGACCAGTAGTTATTTCTCATGTGTGGTATGTGTTACGCCCAAACCAATGAAAACATGAAATCTGATTTGATTTTTTTTCTTTCTTTTAATAGAAGGGAGCAGTCGCAAAAAGATGCTTTAAAACAAGCTCTACGGGGAGGATTCCCTCGTGCCTTTACCCGAGGATTTGTTATACAGACAGTGAATTAAAATACATTTAGAAAGGATCGACTTTTTAAAGCCCATTTCTCTGTCTTTATACCCTTAAGTATATACTTAATTCTAGTTTGTTCTGTAATCCATTTCTATCTGCATGGCCAACAATTCTGGACAAAAATATTTTTGAACGGGAATCTGTGCGCGCAGATTTTGTAAGATTTCGCTATAATAATCCATATATATCCACACATCTCCCGTCGGTGGGCTTGAATTTTTTTTTTTGCTATCAACGTTTTTGCTATCGGCGAAAGCGTTCCCCATTTTTTTTCTATCGCAGTCGTAACTGCTCGGTGCGAGCGATGGAGACACTTTCCAAGAAAGCTTTTGCTATATATATCGCAAGAATGGACGATTACCTTCAATATTTATATACCAGTACCTTCCAGTTTTTCAATATTCAAATTTTCGCGCATGAATGCGGGGAATGTGCCACGTAGCCGTAGCTCGACGCGCTCTCATTAAGTCCGGAGCCTTTGCGTTACTGTCCGGGGTTTGTTCCCATATGTGAGTGCACTGGCAGGATGCAAAGAAGCGGGCTGTGGCAGGCTATGTCGCGGCAGTGAATCCGGCTGCATCCGTTCGTGGCTATTGACTCCATCTGTATAGCCAGGATATTGACAGGGGGCGCCGAGCCTACGTGGTGGAGTGCGCTGACCCCGGAGAGTGCTCGGCAAATACTTATGCAATGACGACTGCGCTTGCAGGTTGCCTGCGCGTCGCCAAAGTGAATTTTCTGACCTATAGCGCTGCCGAGGTGAACGATCAGGAGAGTCGCAAAACTATTTGCTATTAAACAAGGGCGCTTGATTCCGATGTCAGCGTAGGGATGTAAGCACTCGTGGGTTGCATCGCTCAATGCACTTTGTAAAAGGCTTTTATCCCCTATTGAGCAATGTGTATAGGTTTGAATGGGTCGGCAAATAGAATTATGCCACGTTTTGTTTGACGTTTGTAGGCTTAACGTCCCAAAGCGACACAGTTTTTGAGGGACCTCTTAGTGGAGGGCTCCGGATAATTTCGACAACCCGTGGTTAATCAACGCGCGCTGACATCAAGCAGTGCATGAAAGTCGCGGGTTCGAGCCCGTCCGCGGCGGTCGTATTTCGATGGAGGAAAAATGTTAGAGGTCCGTGTGCTGTGCGATGTCAGTGCACGTTAAATATCACCAGGTGGTCGAAATTATCCGGAGCCCTCCACTACGGCGTGCGGAGAAATAGACCTTCAGGAAAATTAGTTGTCATTGGATACAGCTCAGGACGGGAAGAAGATGAGGTTCTTGGTTATATAACATCGGCCCCACGTACACAATGACATAAGCTGAAGCTGGAAGGTCAGCATCATAATCGCCATCATAATTATCGTCATCATTGACGGGGCAGCATGTGACAGCAATATGTGTCACTGGTACACGAACGCCTTTGGTTCACGCTCTAGAAGAGTCCCAGCGCAGCCAATGGCAGTTGCGGGATTCCCCTGTTTGCATTTCTTTTGTGTCGTATTTTTATTTTGCTATGCAGTACAGGCGTGGGTTTAAAGGGGCTCTGAAACACCTCCCGAGGAAAGCACATTAACTCGCTCAATCACTGCACTGTGTTGTCATGAAAACATGAGCCAAATAATACACTTCTACACGCAGCAGAGGACCCACAATCACGCGTCAAAGTTGCCAAGCCCTTCCCGGCGACTTTTTCATGCTCGCATCCTCCTTGCCCCGCCGCGGTGGCTCAGTGGTTAGGGCGCTCGACTACTGATCCGGAGTTCCCGGGTTCGAACCCGACCGCGGCGGCTGCGTTTTTATGGAGGAAAAACGCTGAGGCGCCCGTGTGCTGTGCGATGTCAGTGCACGTTAAAGATCCCCAGGTGGTCGAAATTATTCCGGAGACCTCCACTACGGCACCTCTCTCTTCCTTTCTTCTTTCACTCCCTCCTTTACCCTTCCCTTACGGCGCGGTTAAGTTGTCCAACGATATATGAGACAGATACTGCGCCATTTCCTTTCCCCAAAAACCAATTATTATTATTATTAACTACAGATAACTCAGCTTCTACAAAGCACATAAAAAAATCCTTGCTGGACACTATTCGTTAAGCGGCGTGCTTCAATATCCCAGCCATACTGCAACTTTATTAGAGCCCCTTTCAGAGCCCCTTTAAGAAACGAACTGTTCCTACCACTTTAGTCCGCGGTCGCTGCGTTGCTCGGAACCTCCGCCTTTTCGGTATTCTGCAGAACCTTGCGTGGTTTGAGCGTGAACCTGATTGTATTTTGCCCGTGCAACCGTTTTGAGAGCGGGCGGAATCGTCAGTAAAAACGGTGGACTTCGCCTGCTCTATATTTCCATTCTCTCCAGCAGATTTGTAGCCTGTGTACTTTCGAGGCACCCCTGCGTACTCTTAGAATAGATCTACAGCTCAGCGCAATAAGAAAGTAGCTCTCAGTGTGCCAAAAGAGAGCATATACTTTATACGCAGTTCGAACCGTCGTATACGGGCGGGACTGTTTCCAGGGTGTCGGCATCGTTTTGCAACGACAAATCTCGAGCCGTCGAAAGCTTCTTCCCGGCACAGAAAAACCGACAAAAGACAAAGAGGCTTACAAGCGGGTGACGACGCAGTCGTATAAAAGCAGGAAAGCTTAGAAACCTGACGCGAGGTTCCACCAGGACTGAATGGCAACAGTTTGACCGTTTTATCATAAGGGGATTCTTCACTGTGTCGCGCAATAACCGTTTGCTAAAAATAGAAGAAAAAGGGGAAAAAAAAACCTCCGCTTTTCACAGCCGCATCGATCGCTCGTCCTGATGCCCCCTTGAACAGAGCTTTGCCTTTATTCCTCCCTGCGTAGGCGTCCCGCTTTCTCAAGCAGTGTTTCTGCGTTTTTTTTATTGACTTGAAATTCTTTTAACCTGCTTTCGCAAGTCCAATCAGGAGGCCAGTGATCGGGTTGAGAGGGAGGCTGTGCTTGAGGAATGAAAAGCTCCACACTTATGACGAGACTGTGAGGCAAAGAAAAGAAAGGAGAGGGAAAGCAAGCGGAGGAGGAATGAATGGCGTCAGGCGAACATGCGCCTTCGCTTCCTTCAAGCATGCACGCACAATCCACCCCCACCCCCTTCCTTTTCGGCCTGTTGCGATGGCGCCTCACTTTATTCGTACGCAAATGAGGGAACCAGTTCACGCGCACTCTTTTCTTTTATTTGCTTCCGGTCGCGGTTTCGGCATGCGTATCTGTACCGTGCACTGTACTTGACGCTGGGCGCACTTGCTGAGGAGCAGCCGCTCTAGAGTCGGGAGTATAGATAATAGAGAGGGAGTACAGAAATATAGAGTCGGGAATGTCGATATTTGAAGAGATTTTGCCAAGCGAGTGGCACCGCCTTGTTTGTTTACTAATGCATAAATCTATTGTATAAGCCTCGCAGGGCATTATTTCGCGTATGAAGACGTACAGTCTTAGTCAAAAGACTTAAGGCCAAGGGCTTTTTGCTTCAGCCGCATAACAGAGGCATAACAGCACTATCAAAGACCGAATGAGCTTGAAATCCTAGCAGAGGGTTTCTTCTTGCGGTAGAGAAGATTCCTGCTTCACTTCTGTTTTGACTAATCCGCTACACGGAGCATTCTAGGAACATTCATTTTTCTGCAGCTGAACGCTGTGGCCTTGAGGCTTTTGACCAAGACTGTACGTACATGGTCGTGCAGGTGGGAGGACAAGTTTTCATGTGCTGTCCAGGTGACCTTGCAAGGAGTGTGGAGCTCGAAACGTTAAAAGCCATTCGGTCAACAATTACTTTGTTTGTAGGAAGAGTTCTCCAAGCTCAATATAAACAGAAGAGAAACATTACATCCACGCGGTTCAATGTGAGACGGAGACAGGACAGCGCAGTATAAAACGCACTGCCTACAACTTCACTGCCTGAACTCCGATCTCGTGGTGGTAGTCCGTGGTCAAGGACCATAGATAGAGAATGATGGATTGATTCCTTGATCCCCCTATAGCCGGCACCCTTATCGAGGGAGTTGCGGAGCTGCTTCATCTGCGAAGTTCTGATAAGATATTCGCTGTCTGAGGTGCGTGAGAGGGTGGCAGGCCTTTTGTTTCATCTAGTGACGCTTTCGTAGGCCAGTGCAGGCTTCCAGTTGCTGAGGGCGTCTCTGAAGCTCGGCTGTGATGTCTCTTTTTAAGGCTCAGGGCTGCTAGATATACAAGAAAAAAAAATCATAGCCCTGGAGATAACTCTTAAAGACGATGTGGGAATAAAGAAAATTAAGTGAGCATTAATAATAACGGAAACTCAGTGAACAGGCAGAAATATGTAAGCATTGGTGGGAGGTCGGGCCATTTGTAGTCAAGTGCTTCAGGTGAGAGCTAAAGGTAAAAAAAAATTTTTCCTGCGAAAGAAGTACCCGTGGCACTTGACGAAGGTGCCGGTGTTGTCTGTGTGAAGCCTGCACGCTACGAAAGAGCCACCCATTACCAAACTACCTATTGCCACCCTCTACAATGTCTTCAGTCACTAAAAGCCCACGCCGCAAAGGAACGAACAAGCGACGGCAAAAACTCTTTCAAAGCCTTAGGGTAAAAGCATTCATTAAAGTAGAAGCGTCAGAGTAATCACCGAGGCTAAATCCAACACCCATTTCAACCTTCCCGCAGCAGGATAAATGATCCTTTCGTCAATTTTTTTCATTGCCTTCATGAGAAGTGTGGCTATGAAAAGTTTGTTATCGAGGACGGAAATGAGAATAGGGTTAAGTGCTGAGGTTCTAAGAGAGAGCTTTTCTTGCACGAACTGAGAAATCATGCAAAATAGTCTAACTTTTAAAGGGCACCCTGCGGTGGAAATAATCCGGAGCCATCCACTAAGGCTTCTCTTTCTCTCTGCCTCGATTCGTTCACCCCTCTTGCGTCCCTCCCCTCACGGCGCGGTGTGGGTGTCCGCCGAAATAACGTCTGAGAGGTCTTTTGAGTTTCGCCGAAGGAGGTGAAACGCAAAAGGCGCCCGTGTGCTGTGCGACTTCAGTGCAGGCTAAAGATCCCCAGGTGGCCGAAATTATTCCGGAGCCCTCCACTACGGCACCCATTGTTTGGTTTCAGTTCTTTCTCTCACGGTACTGCTAAGGTGTCCACCGAGAAGCCAGAGGTAGTGCGTTATTCCTTTCCAGAGAATCAGTTTCCGTCCTCTTTTATGGCTTGTTAGAGCTGGTAACGGGCAAGAGTTGTGCCGATATCCAATGCTGGCGTTTCCATAGAGAGTCTTCTCTGCTGGGCGGCCTGACAGTGCGAGACAGCTACTCGTCCTCGTGAGACGACAGCCCTGTGCATGCTGTTTCAGGTGCTCTCTGACCCGATAGGTGATTGGCAGCGCTTCGTTCAGAGTTACGGGTCACGCATCAAGAAAACCGAACCTCCGCCGGCTCCACCCGTCGTTCCGAATCGAGTGGAGAGGCTACAGCTCGAATGTGAACTCTGCCTAATCATTTAGTTCAGTTTTATCATTGCACACGAAGACTTCACTGCCCTTTCGGATGGAGCTCACCAGGAGCTCTTAATGATAGCCTAACGATAACCTTCCGACCCACTCTTTGTGCAGTGTTTTATAATTGGGAGAAATTTGAAGACTAGGTAGGAAAAACTTTGTTTTAGGTAGGAAAAACTTTATTGTTGAAGACTATAATCCAATTCGGGAACGTGCCGCCGGCTTCAAAAGTTTTTCGTCTAAATGGGAGCGTCCCGCCGGCTTTTTAAAGCTTTCCGTGACGCCATTTTTACGCCTCATTACGGCGTGTCCCTCACCTCCGCCACCTCCTGGCCGCATCTCAGCTTCCGTCACGCTGCATGGATTTAACCAGAGCGCGCCACATTGCGGGCTCTACCGCAAGACGCTGCACCCCCACTCCGGCCTCGTTCCTTCTTCTTCATCCAGGTCGGGCTCGCTAGGGACGGTCTCTCCTGTCCCTGATTAAGCAGTTCGAATTTCAATCTTCGCCCCGTGTCACTGCCCGGGGTCTAATGCGTCTCCGACCTGCCCTCCTCCTTGCCCCCCCCCCCCCCCCCCCCTTCAAACCTTTATTCCTACCCGTGGCGTCTCGCGTCGCGCCCTTTGAAGAGCGCAGCGCGCACTTTGCGCTGGTGCCATTCTTCGTAAAGGCGCCCTTTAGGCCTGCAACAGCTGCACTGCTGCGCTCTGTCATTAGGCCTTTGGACGGGCTCGGTGTGTGGTGAATAAAAGAAAGAATAAGGGAGAAAGTAGAACGCCTAAGGAAAGCGAGAAAAAACGAAGAATGGACGGAGCAAGAAGGAAAGAAAGACGAAAATTAAGAAAAAAGGAAGGAAAAAAGAAATTACGGAAGTAAGGAAAGAAAGAAACGAAGGAATGCATATGAAAAAAGGGGAATAAAGAGGGAAGCAGGAGAGAAAGAAAGGAGCGAAGGATGGATGAAAGAGGTAAAAGTAAACAGGAGAGTAAGAATAAGAAGAAGCGGGAGAAAAATGGAAGGAAAAAAAGATGGATAAAGCACTGGACGACGGGATAGAAAGAAGTAGAGAAGAAAGAAGTGAAGGCTGGAAAGAGAAAGAAGAAAGTAGAATATAGAGAAGAGGGGCAAGGAAGGCAAAAGAAATGGAGAGGATGGAAAGAAGAGAGAACAAAGAAGGAAAGAAGAGAAAAGAAAACGTGACGAAAGAAAGAAGATGAAAGAAAAGCAGGGCAAGGATTGAAGGAGAGGAAAAGTCAATATCGTTTTTAAAAAACAGAACAAAAGAAGACGAGAAAGAAGCGTTGTGGACGACTCGCACTGTTCGCCTGCTTTTCTCGCCATTTTATTCTTTTTCAACGGCTCTCGCTAAAATTACGGCTGTCGGAGGAGCTTCTCATTAGGCGGCCACCCAACACAAATTTCTGCTTGAGGTCATTAGGCTGTCAGCACTTTGCTATTGGATGTCAACGGAAGCTCGGCAAGTATTTTGTTAACTTCTCTTAACGGTATAAACTTAAGAGCCAGGTCATAGATTAAAAAAAAGATACCGGCATGGCGGTAATAACTTACTTCAGTCCGCTACTTATGCATTATCTTTTGATGGAGCCAAAGAGCAGCTGTATGTGTTTTGTGTACCTTTCGTCAAGAGATATGGCGCCAAAAAGATCCACGAAGGAAAATGTTTTAAAAGTTTTTTCCTGTGAAGGGGAGTTATTGCTGGAACTCACTGCAAATAGTAATATGATTTTAAACGTAGCTAATGGGAAGTTGATTGATTGTGAATTGAAGTGAATTGGGTGTTGGAGAAAGGAAATGACGTAGTATCTGTCTCACATCTCGGCGGACACCCGAAGCGCGCCGTAAGGGAAGGTATAAAGGAGGGAGTGAAAGAAGAAAGGAAGAACGAGGTGCCGTAGTGGTGGGCTGCAGAATGATTTCGACCACCTGGGGATCTTCGAAATTATTTCGGAGCCCTCCACTACATTTAATAATAATAATAATAATAATAATAATAATAATAATAATAATAATAATAATAATAATAATAATAATAATAATAATAGGTTTTGGGGGAAAGGAAATGCCGCAGTATCAGTCTCATATATCATTGGACACCTGAACCGCGCCGTAAGGGAAGGTATAAATGAGGGAGTGAAAGAAGAAAGGAAGAGCAAGGTGCCGTAGTGGAGGGCTCCGGAATAATTTCGACCAGCTGGGGATCTTTAACTTGCACTGACATCGCACAGCACACGGGCGCCTTAGCGTTTTTCCTCCATAAAAACGCAGCCGCCGCGGTCGGATTCGAACCCGGGAACTCCGGATCAGTAGCTGAGCGCCCTAACCACTGAGCCACCGCGGCGGGTGCCACTACATTCGCGGATTGTAATTTTTCTCGCATCCAATTTTGCTGAGTTAACTACAGCGTATGTCAGCTGGCGCACGAATTAAGAAGACCTGAGAGCGTAGGGACGTATAGAAAGAAGCTTGTCCTGAAAAAAAAAAGCTAAACGCGGCGCTAAGGAAGGCACCTCAACGAGGAACGACGGGCGACCGCGTTGTATCGACCGCGGCGTTCCTGCGTGAAAATTCAATACAAGCGCTTTCGCCAAAACGTGCGGCACACAAAATGAGTGTAAGCGGAGAATGTCGACTGTTTACTCGGGAGAAATCGCTCGAGCAAAGATGGGATTTTGGTTCGGTAGCTACGCAATTGCTGCAGAGGCTGCTGCCTTTGTGCGATCCAGTTTCTCGGTACTTGTATCCATTCGAATCTGATTAGGAGGATCCTCCGAGGTTCAGGAATGTTTTGAGAACAGGAAATTCGGTTTCACTCGGTGGCGACCACCAGAGCGAAAGTGCACGCTTGTCTGCAATAGGGAGAAATTCCACCGAGCGAACGTGTTCCTTAGGTTACAGTTTGTTTCAGCCCCGCCGCGGTGGCTCAGTGGTTAGGGCGCTCGACTACTGATCCGGAGTTCCCGGGCTCGAACCCGACCGCGGCGGCTGCGTTTTTATGGAGGAAAAACGCTAAGGCGCCCGTGTGCTGTGCGATGTCAGTGCACGTTAAAGAACCCCAGGTGGTCGACATTATTCCGGAGCCCTCCACTACGGCACCTCTCTCTTCCTTTCTTCTTTCACTCCCTCCTTTACCCTTCCCTTACGGCGCGGTTCAGGTGCCCAACGATATATGAGACAGATACTGCGCCATTTCGTTTCCCCCCAAAAACCAATTATTATTAATTATTATAATTAGTTTGTTTCACTGCATGCTTTTTTACTCTTAAGTCAAGGGCCGGGGGGGGGGGGCAAAGCATCATGCACCACTTTTTATTTGATTGCTTGATCTTCTTGATTTAAATGACGAGGCACATTGACTGGTTGTGTTCTACTCTGACTTGTTTCTAATGCGACACCATTAGAGCGTTCTTTCTGGAGGAAAGCCGGCGTCCGTCCGGCTCACGTGACCCACCTAGCCACGATGGCCCACCAGGTTGTGGCTAACCCGCACACCATGACAAGTGACAGCGTAAATAATTCAAATAAAGTGCAATTGCCACCTGGCCGTCGTTGCACTGCGCGTCAGCCTATTGGTCGAGAGATAGAGAGGTCCCAGAAGAACTTTCCGTCCAAAAATGGGCCTTACGTAAGCTTGGGAAGAGCAGCCTGCATCTCACAAGTCCCACCAGCGGCTGCGTTTGAAACGCCACCTGCCGGAGCACTGGCGCATCGCTTAACCGTTGCACCACTGCGCCAGGTCTGGTATCAGGACTCCCCACGATCTATGAATCTATGAAAGAGAAGGAGTACTTGCGCAGGAGGGGTCTCTAATGTTTCCACATAACTGCAGCGTTATGTGGAAACATAACGTGCACTTGCCCAAAAGCTCGTTTTACTAAAGGGTCTCTAATGCTTTCTCATTGTGCTCATAATTCCAATGTGCATATATACATTGTACTCTTAAAGGCAAGTTAAGCGTCTTTCAAGTTTTATGGAGAAGGAATAGGCGTTCTTCATTGCGACAGTGTGCTAGACAGTCCGCACTCCGCTGGTATCTTGAGTAGTTCTTTGACGTGTCTCACTCGAAGTGACCGCTATGGGCCGGATGAGCTGCCTCGCAGAGCAGCTTGCTCGGCTCACCAGTTGCCCGCTGTGCAATCTGTAGTTACTCCCTTGTTTACCGTTTCTGGCATCAGTTGGTAAAGCCGCGCAGTGTGTTCGATCGCAGCGAGATATTGGAACGTCGCTGTTTCGTGTACAGTGCGGGCGTCCAATTTGGACCAGGGCTTCTCTGTCCTGCCGCGCGGTTTATTTCCCAACGAGCAGAGAGAGAGAGAGAGAGAGAGAAATATTGTATAGCAGAGAGAGAGAGAGAAGAGGGCCTGTTCATCTTCGGTAGGAGCCTTGATCCCCGCTCGGATTACGAGCCGGAAAAGGGGCGGATTGGTCAGTGGCGCCCTCAGCAGCTCATCTGTGTGGGGAAAAGCGGAAAGCTGGCCATGGGGGCGCCACCGGCGATGATTTTTCAGGACAACCAGAAAGGCGTCGCCACTTGCCTCGTCGGCCATATTGGAACCATGCAATATCAGAACTAGCTTTGCTCTCGCGTTCTGCACGCTGTGACAAGGACTGGAAGGGGAGGAGAAACGGTTTTAGGCAAGGGAGTCGCAGTAGCAGTTCTATCGCTTCCATCCATAGTGAACAGCTAGGGTCGAGTAAAAAGGAAAAAAAAAATAGAACTCACAGCACGGTAACGACTGTGCGACACGAGATCCAGCGGTACCTGTTTCCGGTGGTGAATGTAATATATGCTCATCCATTATTTTGTGCCCTTTTCTTTTTGTAGAGTGCGCATAACGTCATTAAGCTATCAATCTTTGCGTCACTTGCCTCGGACCACTCAGCGTGGCGTCTTGTAGTGACGTCACTACACCCTTACCAATCGGCGTGTCACGGTGCTACGCCAATGCCGCGGAACCGGGAAGCGTGCTGTTGACAGCTGTCGCCACAGAACTGTCTGCGGGGCATGCGACGTCGTATGTCATAACCGAAAACTTTCGCATTCACTTGCAAGGACAGCGGGAATGCAATCCAGAGGTTGACTCCCGGTCATTAGGACCACGTGATCGATTTCAGGAGTGGGCCCTTTGGAGGTTGCCATTGGGGTGGTCAAGAATGTAGCGTTGGTGTGGTCGTACTCGTGGCGGTTCTTTGTGGCGAGGGGGCGGTGCAGGTATATCCACCCGTTTGTCTGTTCGTGTAGGGTACTTTATCTCGTTGAAATGTATGTTCTCGCACCACCATCATCATCGCCATCATCATATGACCGCCGTCGAATCTGCCCCTCCTAGAGATCATCGTATAACCAGTGTTTTTTTGTTTTTTTTTTGCACCGCTTAAAATTGCGGCGGCAGGCAGGCAACCTTGACACAAGTGTAAACCCCCTTCTCACCACCTCCCGCAGAGTGGCAGCTCAGTGGCGTCCGCGTCAGCCTCCGGGAATGAGACGAGCATACTACGGGGATGATGACACCGGAGACCAAGCAAGCGTCTATATAGCCCGTGCCAGGGCGGTTCCTCGCTTCCCAATGTAATACCGCGTGCCGCCTCGGAGGCCCTGGTCTTGTTCTGGTATTCAGCCGGCATCCTCCTCTGAACGCGCTCCCTTCCGCTTCCGTTGTCTCCTCCTTTCCCGCGCTTCCCCGGCTCTAGTGTCCAGCCAGCCCTCCTGGTTCGTTATGTGCTGTGGAGGGAGGACACGGCAGCGGCGAGCGTGTGTATGCGGCGAGGAAGGCTCCGGCAGCGGCGCTGTCCGGAGGCCCATTTCCTGCCGGCTACTTGGCTGCAGAGCATGCAGCCCCTGCGCATTCTCAACGGACGGGCTGCCGTTGTCGTCTGCTGTTTGTGTTTGTGTGTGCGCGTCTTCTGCTTCATTTCCGCCTGATTCGGCTCTTCTCTGCACGGCTCGGCTCGTAATTGATGAACCCGCGTGGCTTGGCTCCTGCGTTGCGTCTCTGAGAAGGGGAGATGGACAACGCGCCATTATGGAAAAGCGATGACTCTCGAGCCAGGAGCATTTGCAAGCGCGTTTAAGGTGCCGCGGGGAAAGAGAGTTCAGGAAATAGAGGCTGTAGAAGGAGAAGAGATGCGCAATAGGAAAAATTCAGAAGGACACCTAACTCCATTTAGTGTTCGCAATGCGGTAGCATTGGCAGCTTTTTGATGCCTCTGTCTTTGGCGGACGTGAAAGGTGGGGCATGCGAGACCCCACCTGGCGCTTAGACTGGGCCAAAGTTGGGGGGTTGGCCTATTGTCACGCCACCTCCGGCTTTCAGGTGAACTGACAGTCCTGTTCAAACACCGTATACAGGGTGTCCCAGCCAACTTTAGCCAGGGTTTAAAAATACGCCGGTGAACTCCAAAAAGAGGTGACCAAATGCAGGCTGCTGGTTATTGTATGGAGCAAGTTAGTACTGTGCTTAATTGCATAAATAGTCGTGATTCATTCACTTCGGAAGCAACGGAGACAGGCGAAAAAGGTCAATGAGAAAGTTGTAGAACGGTCCGGGAAACGTCCAGTTGAATAGTTTTTAACTTTCCATCCATTACGTATCTGCTTTTTCGGTCACTGCGGGGGCCCGCGAAATGCAAAAATACCACGTGACATACCTGCTTGCGCGTCGCGATAGCTGCGCTCTCAAACTTTCCGCGTAGGAACGAACAGATCATTTATCCCGATGTGCTATCGCTTAAAAGGTGACAGGGAAGCGACGACAGGAAGGCGTCCATGTGCTGTGCGATGTCAGTGCACGTTAAAGATCCCCAGGTGGTCGAAATTATTCCGGAGCCCTCCACTACGGCACCCCTTCCTTTCTTCTTTCACTCCCTCCTTTATCCCTTCCCTTACGGCGCGGTTCAGGTGTCCGCCGATATGAGACAGATACTGCGCCATTTCCTTTCCCCAGGAACCTATAATAATAATAATAATAATAATAATAATAATAATAATAATAATAATAATAATAATAATAATAATAATAATAATTAACAATGCCTTTAAAGATGAACACGGGGGAGCGCGGACACTTCTGAAGGACGCCTTCGGCGCCTTCTTCCTCCCCACGTGGCGGGCCTGTTTTTCTCAGTGCCGAGACGGCGCGCACTGTTCTGCGTCTCCAGCACACAGGCACACGACGCCGGCTCCGCCGCGAGCAGAAGGGACCCACGGCGGTGTGCCGAGACCGGGCCCTTCCCGGCGCCCTGAAAATAGACCACCGTCTCGTTTGTACTCGAGGATATCTCCCCGGCTCGTTGGCGGTGCCTCGTCATGTGGGCCTCCGGAAAGGGGGAGAGCGTGTGAAGAAGGCAGTCGCCCTCTCTCATTTTCTTTTTTCTTCTCAACCCTTCGTTTTGTCTTTTTCCGGCTGGTTTAACACTGTTTCGATTTAACCCGCCGCGGTGGCTCAGTGGTTAGGGCGCTCGGCTACTGATCCGGAGTTCCCGGGCTCGAACCCGACCGTGGCGGCTGCGTTTTTATGGAGGCAAAACGCTAAGGCGCCCGTGTGCTGTGCGATGTCAGTGCACGTTAAAGATCCCCAGGTGGTCGAAATTATTCCGGAGCCCTCCACTACGGCACCTCTTTCTTTCTTCTTTCACTCCCTCCTTTATTCCTTCCCTTACGGCGCGGTTCGGGTGTCCGCCGATATATGAGACAGATACTGCGCCATTTCCTTTCCCCAACAACCATTTTTTAGGCATAATGAGAAAGGGAGAGGTGATATGCAAGAAAGAAGGAGTGTAGACAAGCCTAGTTTAAAAAGTGGCAAAAGTTCTGCAGTTTTGAAACGTTGTCTCATTTAGTGTAAGCGAGGTTGAATCTTGTGTTGATGAAAATAATCTCGAAAAATATAACTAACAAGGGAGTCTCCCAGACGCAATTATTAAATTATTCGGATAATCGCACACTGGTTTTAGGACATATCCGCTGGTGCTTGCTCCAAAGGAGAGAATGCTGCTCGCCTTCTGGTCCTAAAGAGTATGGAGCCGTGATTGTCCTCGTCGTTGTGAACACCTTTCTTTCGTGGCAACTTATTTTTTTTTTCAGTCGGCTTCTATCTCTCCACTGTGGATAGAAACAATAAAAAGAAAAGAAGGAAAGAACGCTATAAAATAACTAAGAGGCGAGCAATCCGTCTTCTTTCTCGCATTCCTGCGGCAAATCGATTTCTCCGTTAAGCGCGCTCCGCGGTAGTACCATTTTCCGGGCGCTTTGCGTCTCTGGTAGGGGGCCCCCCGGGTACGACACCTTCGTTTGCGGGTGGTGACAACTGTTTATCGGATGCCATTTTGTTTCCGGGAGATTGTGTATTGCTGTCTCTGGTAAGGGGCTATCATGCTAACACCTTCGTTGTGGGGCGGTGCCAACTGTTCATCGGACGCCAGTTTGTTTCTGGGAGATTGCGTAAAGTTGCCCGCGGTAAGGGCATGAAGCGTTTAGATTTATACGTGAACTAAGACTTATCTTAAAACTTCTGTGATGAAGAGAAGAAAGACGCCTGTCCTTCGTCTTGCGCGCTCTAGTTTGTATCCGGCGTGAATTTGAGCCTCCTCTCTTACAAAAATGGTCTATAGATAGTCTATAGAGTTTTATAGACTCTATTGTCTTCCTATAGATATTTCTTTTTGTCTGTTCGTAGTCTATAGACTGTCTACTGACAAAAGTCTACTAAAAATGTGTCCATAAATCTATAGATTGTCTGTGGACTGTCTAGTCTAAAGGATTCGTATTGCCTATAGACCGTTATCTAGAATCTGTCTACAGAGCTTTTATAGACTTTATAGACATAAGTCTATGGACAGTCAATAGACTGTCTAGAGAAATTTTTGTAAGGGTTGACCCGCAAGAGGTTTTAAGATTGCAGTCAGTGCCCGACAACTGTATTGCAGCACGTCATCATCTAGACAGCCGGAAATGCCGCTTTTTTTATTATACTTCGACGCCGCAAATTGATCCCGTCAAACAAGATTGCGTAGCCGGCGTCACCGTGGCCGGTGAAGCCGAACATCGATGCATCTGTCCAACATTCTCGCACAAAAATTTTGAATATTGGAAAATTGTAAGTATACTGTTACGGAAATATTGATGGTAAAGGACCCTTCTTCCGATGTGTAGCGAAATCTAATTTTTTTTTAAATCCCCCGCATCGAGCAGTTAAGTCTGCTGTAGAAAACCGATCGGGAACGTTTTTGCCGATATCTATAACGTTATTAGCAAAAAATGCAAGGCTGTCGGTGGGAGATTTGCGGATATATATTGATTGTTATAGTGAAATCTTACAGTATATGAAAAAAATTGCGCTCATAAACTCTTTCTTCTTAAAAGCCGGTTTATCCAGAATTGTTGGGTATATTAGTATAATGATGACGATGATGTCGCGGCCGTTACCATTTCGAATGGGCATTTGGTAAGACGGTGGTGGCGGTGTTTACAATTTTATTGCCACAAAATGGAAGGGATTCGTTGGGGCTGGGGCGTGTCCAGGGTGGCATCCAGTCGGGGGCGACCTCTTATTGAGCCCGCGTGATGAGGGCCAGCTGCGTTGTTTTTTCTTGGAACTGTCCAAGAGCTTGTCACATTCCTCCGCCTTCGCATGTAGGCGTCTGAGTGTCGTGGCTTCCCGGGGCAAAGACAAATCAGGAAACTAACAAAACCAAACGGCAGAGTGCTTCGCAGCTCCCCCTTTCGGCTGACTGACCGGCTGCCCATGGACGCTCGTGGTCCACGCAGTCCGCTCGTCTCTCCCGAAGACTGCTCTTCCCCTGCGGCGTCGGATTCATCCAACAGCGGGCACCCTTTCAGCTCCTCTCGACGAGAATTGCGGAAGACAGACCGCACGCTGCGCGTCGGAGACGAGTGCTTGGCGAGCTCTCCTCTCCGCGACCGTCTCACGCTGAGCGCGCTACAGTTCGCAAGGAGGGGGAGTGCATCGGCCGTCCGCTCGCATTTAGAGCCTTTTCTTCTGGCATTAGCGGAACGAGCCTGGGGCACCTAGTCGTTAGTCAACCCTTATTAGCGTCTTCACTTTGCTTTCCTTTTAATGCGACATCATTACTAGTCCCATTAAGGGAGAAGAGACGAAGATGACACAGCGCTACTCAGCAACAAAACGCAATGCAGCGCTCGTTGCGAGTTTGTCCCGTCCATCGTCTTTTCCTCTGAGCGCCTCACCCGATGCAAGAACCAGAGTATTTCGCAAGATGCTTTTCTGAAAATCAGTCTCCTCCGGAAAAAGTAATGCCGCCACCGTCTGAAGACGTTGAAATAACGAGCGTTAGCTGTTTGGTAAGTTGACGTCACCAATCAATCACCACTTGGGTTGCTATTGATTTCTTATGGCGGCCGCCATCTTGGATTTATCGGTGACGTCATCAATTGCCGGCCATCTTGGATATATCAGTGACCTCATCAATCAATCAATAATTAGATATACTTATGACGTCACCAACCAATCACCAATTGGGTTGCTATGTGAATTCCTACGGCGCCGCCATCTTGGATTTATCGGTGTCGTCATCAATTGGCGGCTATCTTGGATATATCAGTGACCTCACCAATCAATCATTAATTAGATATTCTTATGACGTCACCAACCAATCACCAATTGGGTTGCTATTATTTGATTTCCTACGGCGCCGCCATCTTGGATTTATCGGTGACGTAATCAATTGGCGGCCATCTTGGATATATCAGTGACCTCACCAATCAATCAATTAGATATACTTATGACGTCACCAGTCAATCACCAGTTGGGTTGCCATTGATTTTTTATGGCGGCCGCTATCTTGGATTTATCGGTGACGTCATCAATTGGCGGCAATCTTAGATATATCAGTGACCTCACCAGTAAGTCACCAATTCGATATATTGATTGACGTCACTAGTCAATCACCAGTTGGGTTGCTATATCGGTTTACTGCGGGGGCCGCCATCTTGATTTCCTCGGACGTCGAAGAGAGGTGGTAGGAGGCATGGAGGAAAAAATACTAGGAGGAGCGTGACGTCATAATCTTGAAGCATAGTCATAAAAAATATAACGGAACGCATCATGGGAAATATGCCCTCACGTGACACGGCAGCGGTAGCTCTTAGCCGGATTTCGGTTTCGCCCTCTCGCTGTGTTGCGTCAGACTAAAAAACACCATAATCCAAGCGCGGGTTGGCAGTCTGGCAACAGTGGAGGGCCTATTTCCCAAGAGTCAGTGCGCAAAAGGGCCCTATGTAGCGGCGTCAGAGGAAGATGGCTTGCAGAGGCTGAGCGCGTGACGTCATGCTCCCTCCTAGTATTTCTTCCTCCGTGGTAGCAGGCTCCAAGAAGTCGAGAAACTATGGATGAGTAAGAGCTCACGCTCTAAAGACATCGCTTCCTCACTTTTACTTATCGCAGTGTGACCGCGATCGACGTGCACCCCAACGCGACTCGCGAGAACTGCGCGCCCGTGGCTTCTCCCGGACACCGCTCTTATACGGTTGCGCTGAAAAGCTTCGATCGCAGAGTGGATGCCCTCATCGGCCCTCATCGCCTCCAGTTTCAGAAAGGTCAAGCCGGAAACAACAGCAACACCGAGCAGCAGCTATAAGTGCTGCTCGGTTTCGTCCGCCGCAATCCTCTCCGCGACTCCTCGGCTCCCAACGCAAAGGTCGATCTTTCTGTGCACTCGGCAAACTCTTCGACGCGTCTCCTGGAGGAGGCATCGCAGAGCGTGCTCGGAAACCGCGATCGAGTCCGAGAAGCGGCTGGGACAGCAACCAGTGGTCTCGTTTGAGCGATCTGTCGTCCGCGTTTGCGAGTTTATGTAGTGTATATGGAGCCGGTAACAACACTGCCGTCGCTGGGTGACGGCAGTGCAGCAAACGTACACTGCCGTGCTTTCTTTGATTTCCTCTGCTGGACGCGGACTGCACACCCGCATACGAAGAAGCACGCCACACTCGGTACACTTGAGAGGCCGCGACGTGAAGCTCGCTGTTCGATGGTTGCTCAAAAACAACTTCTCTTGAGGCCATGGAACGCTGGCAGAATCCGGCTTGAGTTAAGCACGTAGCACCGAAGCAGAGAGGGAGCTCTTTATTCGCTTTCTGTATGTATTTTTTGGAGCAAAACGCTAATGCGACCGTGTGCTGTGCGATGTGAGTGCACGTTAAGGATCCCCAGGTGGTCGAAATTATTCCGGAGCCCTCCACTACGGCACCTATTTCTTCTTTCACTCCCTCCCTTACGGCGCGGTTCACGTGTCCAGCGATATATGAGACAGATACAGCGTCATTTCCTTTCCCCAATACCAATTATTATTATTATTATTATTATTATTATTATTATTATTATTATTATTATGTATTTTTATGTCTTATAGCCCTACGTGTATAGCGCTATCCGAGCTTCGGCTTTTATGTACTGCTGGCGTATGCAGTCGACTCTCAATAGCCTGAACTTGAACGAGAGCGTCTTTTTTTTTCGAATAGCGCCAAGTTCGATATAAGGGGAAACCAGTTTTGATACATTCGACGTCGATGGAATTAAACCGTCGGTTCGAATAGACCAGAGATTCCTGCTAAGCCAGTCGGACTTAACGAGATGCTACTATTACAGGCCGCACCTGTTCCCACCTGCGCGGGTGGTGTGCTGTTTTGTGAACGCCGGACTAGAGTTGTTCAAAGATTTTCCTGAACACTGCATTAGGCCGGAGTAAATCAGCAAAACCAGCTCACGCCTGTCAGCCTTGAAGACGCCTTTGCTGTGTATTACGAAGTAGGTGCAAGGTGTACCTGCGTAAATAAAGGCGTTAATACATATTAGCATCCGCCCAAACGCAGCCTTACGGCAAAGATCAAGGTGTATAGCTTTCAAACATCACAGATGAAAAATTTGTCCTGATCCGGGGCTCGAACCTGTGTCCAGCGCCTGTCCGGATCAGTTTATCTACCAGTTAAGCTAACCTGGATTATTTTTTTTTCGTAATGGTACTTATTACGCTGAAATGATCTGCGTACAAGAATTAAACAGTTTAGAAAGAAACTTGGAAGCAAAAGCAAGCTAACCCCAGAACACAAAACACGCACGCACGCACGCACGCACGCACGCACGCACACGCACACGCACACGCGCACGCACACACACACACACACACACACACACACACACACACACACACACACACACACACACACACACACACACACACACACACACACACACACACACACACACACCAACTACTATCGGGACGCAAATCTGGGCAGACGTCCATGGGAGGGCACAAGTCCGGTTTGTAATTAATTTTGTTTGAGACGTCTGAGGTAACCAGTCATCTGAAAAAAAAAAAACTGATTTTGATGAGGCAACAGACTTGCAATGACAGCCCATCACGCGGTCCCATAAGGTAGGTAACCAGGGCGCCTAGCAGATAGCAGGCCGAGACCCAATTCAAAAACAGCTCGAAAGTGGGGACGGTTTCAATCCAATATGTTTATGGGCATACCTCCAGGTGGATTAAGTTTGAAATGCGCGAATAATTGCTCATTACCGTTCACCCAGGCTTATGATTTCGAATTCCACTCCACATTGGGACATTCCGGTAAAAACACTGGGCTGGCATACGTGCGCATTGGAAGGCGCAGTGATGACGAGCCTCCGTCGATCGCCTCCTCTTTGTTGGCATGGTCTATCGACCAAGCCTGAAGCGGTCTATATAAAGGTCGTCAATCCTGGCGCCGCGAGATAGCGACGAGGAAGCGCAGACACTCCACTGTCCATCACGAGCGCTGCCACAGTCCTAGACCGTTCGCACTTGCGTGCCGAGCAAACGCGGAGCCCCGAAGCGAATCCGGCCGCAAAAGCGGCCACCATGGCGCAAGCATAATAACGCATTTCTTCGATGACGACATCCAGCTGCGGCGCACGGAGGCGCTAATGATATGGCCGGAAACATATACAGGGTGTTTCACCTACGACTTAATAATAATAATAATTGGTTTTTGGGGGAAAGGAAATGGCGCAGTATCTGTCTCATGTATATCTTTGGACACCTGAACCGCGCCGTAAGGGAAGGGATAAAGGAGGGAGTGAAAGAAGAAAGGAAGAAAGGGGCGCCGTAGTGGAGGGCTCCGGAATAATTTCGACCACCTGGGGATCTTCAACGTGCACTGACATCGCACAGCACACGGGCGCCTTAGCGTTTTTTCATCCATACAGACGCAGCCGCCGCGGTCGGGTTCGAACCCGGGAACTCCGGATCAGTAGTCGAGCGCCCTAACCACTGAGCCACCACGGCGGGGCACAATTTTGAAAAATAGGCTTTTTGAGTTAGAATAATAATAATAATAATAATTGGTTTTTTGGGGAAAGGGAATGGCGCAGTATCTGTCTCGTATATCGTTGTACTCCTGAACCGCGCCGTAAGGGAATGTACAAAGGAGGGAGTGAAAGAAGAAAGGAAGAGATAGGTGCCGTCGTGGAGGGCTCCGGAATAATTTCGACCACCTGGGGATCTTTAACGTGCACCGATACGGAGTGCAAGTAGTATTTCCCGTTTCAAGGAAGATTGGCCAGATCCGCGCATGCGCCCTTCGAAGGGCTGAGTCACACGCCAATACAGGCTGTGGCGTCCGGCACCAGTTCCGACATGTAGCATGTGCCATAGGCGTAGCATACAGCATTCCGCTGACGGGCAGAAGAGCATACATGGGCCAAACGGGCAGGTGCCTCAATAAATAAGCGTTTACGGGAGCATTTCCGTTCCCTCTCAAGTCAGCCTTTCAGAAACTTAGCCGAGCATTGAAGTTCATGCCTAGGATGTACCCACCTCCTTGGTAGGGCGGGGGTGCTGTTCACGCACCGAAATAAAGCGACCCGAGAGCTCGCAGAAGCATATCACATCAGAAAAGGAGGAGGTACCCGCCGCGGTGGCTCAGTGGTTAGGGCGCTCGACTACTGATCCGGAGTTCCCGGGTTCGAACCCGACCGCGGCGGCTGCGTTTTTATGGAGGAAAAACGCTAAGGCGCCCGTGTGCTGTGCGATGTCAGTGCACGTTAAAGATCCCCAGGTGGTCGAAATTATTCCGGAGCCCTCCACTACGGCATCTCTCTCTTCCTTTTTTCTTTCACTCCCCCCTTTATCCCTTCCCTTACGGCACGGTTCAGGTGTCCAAAGATATATGAGACAGATACTGCGCCATTTCCTTTCCCCAAAAACCAATTATTATTATCATCAGAAAAGGAGGAGTCTCATGCATTAGCATTGCCACCTTGACTCTGCATTGATAAAAGAATTCACGTTTATTGACAGCTTTGCTGATTGACCATTTCCACGTGATGTATAAGCGCTTGACTTGCAGAACAGCGATATTTAAGAGATGTTTTTTTTTTCGAGATAAAATTCTGTCTATATTTAGCGCCTTGCTGTGTGTCGTTTCTTGTTCGTAGCCTTCTGTGCGCTGCGTCGTAGCAGTGAATCTAAACCAAGTATCCCAAGTAGCCGTTCTAACACACTGACTCTAGGGGCTGCCAGCCAGCCTCTAACCGCGGACGCGCAACCCCCCGTCTCCAGGGCTGCGTGCCGGGGGCGGGGAGAAACGTCTTTTCTGATGGAAATAAAAGTTGTTCAGTCAATAAATTACGCGTGAAATAAGCTCGCCTGTGTCACCACTTCCCTGTCGCGGCTCTTTTCGGCCTTATTCGCATTTGCGCCATTAAACACCCAAGTAACTACCTCTCGTTGAAGACGGGAGGGGGGGGGGGGTGCATATTTTAGGATAAGCAAAACGAGTTATCTGAATAGGCTGGCGCTGTTGCATACAAAATCGCGTTCGTCAGTTTTTTTTTGCTTTTGGACCGAGAGGCAATTTCCGCCATCGCCTTGAGGAATGTTTTTCCCTCATTGCGCGAGGCGCCGTTTCATTGTTCCGTCGGCGGTACGAAACTGCCATCCACATTTCTATAATAATAATTGGTTTTTGGGCGGGAAAGGAAATGGCGCAGTATCTGTCTCATATATCTTTGGACACCTGAACCGCGCCGTAAGGGAAGGGATAAAGGAGGGAGTGAAAGAAGAAAGGAAGAATAGGTGCCGTAGTGGAGGGCTCCGGAATAATTTCTACCACCTGGGGATCTTTAAAGGAAGAATAGGTGCCGTAGTGGAGGGCTCCGGAATAATTTCGACCACATGGGGTCTTTAAAGGAAGAATAGGTGCCGTAGTGGAGGGCTCCGGAATAATTTCGACCACCTGGGGATCTTTAAAAGAAGAATAGGTGCCGTAGAGGAGGGCTCCGGAATAATTTCGACCACCTGGGGATCCACATTTCTCAGGATCCAAGAATATGACAGCGGGTGCATACCAGCCTTGACAAGCCCTCCGGGGCCGCGAGACATGACAAAAATCGCGTTTTGTTTCCTATTTATTGGATTCTTGTACTGTGTGCGCGCGGCGCTGGAAATGGTTTAATAACGACATTTCGATGCGGAGCTCGCGGGACGTAAGACGAGCAGATTCCCGTACACATTTTTTTCCCGCGCGGTTCTCTGGTCTTTGGCCGATCGATGCATCATTTCCTCTTCGGTGATTTCCAAATGTGGACTCGCAGCTCGAGCTAGACGTCGGCGCAAACATTGCTGGAGGCCCAGGGGCGATCGAAGTTGGATTGATTTCCAAGTCGCCGAGGACAAAGGAGGGGGGGGGGGGGGGGGGCGATGGCTTTGGGCGAGTTATTCCTGGAGCCTCCGGAGCGGAACGCCCTTCACTTCTCCCCAAACTTCAGCCCTTTCCGGTCTGATTGCGCGGGACTGCATCAGTTATGCCGGAAGGGTCCTATCGTTAGGGTTACGCTAAAAATTGGACAGGACACTTACGCTGCGCATTAAAGGTATGACGCGATAACGTGGTGGGTTAGGCTTTCCAGTCTGAGCGGTTGGACACCTTTAAACGCATTTTCGTTTTTTTTCTCAATTATTTCAATTAATTAATTGATCCATTACACACTACATTTTCTTAGCATCATCAGGCATTGGCTTTTCATTCTGAGCATTTTGTCACCTTTGAACCCCCTTTTTCCATTTTTTCATTTTTAATTAATCATTTAATTACAATTATTTCATTAACTCGTCACCGCATATCACACCCCAATCAATTCGCAATCACTAGAACCACATATTGCCATGATAAGATTTTCTTTACGCAACCCCCGATTATTTCTGTCGCGCGGTGCCGACTACGCGGACGGCTTTTCGACCGAACGAGCTGTATACGCTGTCGCGTAATGAACGAAATTTTATCTTTCCCGTGGCCCTACTGTTTTTTCATTAGGGTCTCCATTTTCTTTAAGTTAATAATTACTCTATGTTTGTAATAATATGTTTTGTTCTTCGAACACCGTCCGGCGACTTGGCATCCTACATGAATGCTTTATTGGGCCTTCCTTAATGTATCCTTGTCGGTGTACTTACATGTGCCCGCTGAACCACCATATTGAGATGTCTGGCGACATCTGGTGTGGTGCATTCTGCGCGACGTGAAACTTCCCCAAGAAATTTTTGCGTCGGTTGCAGTCGAAAGCGGCTGTCGAAAATTTTCCGGAGCTGTCCTCTACTACGGCATGCCTCGAGTCCATAGGGTTGCTTTTTCACGTAAAGGCCCGAAGTGGCGCAGTGGTTGTCGTGTTGCAAGGTAAACTGTATGGTAAGGCAAGCCGTATGGTAAGGTGATTTGCGACTGCTTTCGTCTGCTCTTCTTTGGCTTACCATCCTATTGCAAACTGAAATAAAAGAAAGAAAAACTACGGAGGGCGCTTAGGACTATTTACGGGCTGTGAAGGCGAAAGCATTAGCTTATTTTAATCCACCCACAAATCAACTGTGATCCACTCTAACCTCCTAATCCAACTTATGCCCATGCAACTTACCAGAACCCACCTTTAATCTACAGAAAACCGACCTCGTTCAAAATAACACCCTTAATCCACCGCCATCCGCCAGAATCCACTCGTAGTCCAACATAATCCACCCTACTGCAACTTAATTCAATGCAATTCACTCTTAATCCACCCAAATTCACCATAATGCAACCTAATCCACCGTACTGTGACTTAATACAATGTAATTCAAAACAATCCACCCTACTCCAACCTAATTTATTGTAATCCACTATTAATCCACCGCAATGGTCAGTAATTCACCCGTAATTAATCCACCACAATGTTGCAAAAAGTCTTTTCCTTCAACTAATGTATCACTCCATGATCTGCGAGCAGGCATGAAAGTTTTCCACATTTTTTACACTCTGAATCACAGGTGCTACGCCGTGAGCATAACAAAGTTTTTTACTTTGAAACTTCGCGAATGTTTCTCCTTGCTCGCCTTCCTGAGGTTAAAGCGACTTGCAGACTGCTCACTTCCATTTAATAACATCTGGCCCACATAAGGGCAAAAATAATGGCTTAGTTTATGGATGTTTAACGCCCGAAAGCGACTCATGTCCTGATGGACGCTGTAGTGAAGGGCTCGCGAAATTTCGACCACCTGGAGTTCTAACACGTGCACCGACATCGCACAGCACACGGGCCGTCTAGAATTTCGCCTTCACCGAAATTCGACCGCCGCGGCCGGGATCGAAGCCCGCGTCTTTGGAGTCAGCAGCCGAGTGCCATAACCACTAAGCCACCGCGGCGCCCTCCTGCCCCCCCCCACCCCCCCCCCCCCAAAAAAAAAGAGATGAATGTACCGTCTCTGCAGCCTTCGCTGCTGTTGCATCAGTCGCAGCATTTCCGATCCGGTGGAGCTATGGCAGGTGTTGGTAGCGTGTTCATCTCTATTCTCACTTCTAGCCCGTGTTATGTACTGTGTTGCGACGCTTCGTCCAGGTATGTCGACATTCTTTGTGCTCAGTCGGTCGCCTATAGTACGTATGACCCGACGTGCATCATCTGATTCGGGCCTGTCCGCCTACAATGCAAGCCACCTTTGCTTGTCCCGCACTTACACTACTTCTGCGGCGTATACGTATACGCCCGCCTATCTCATTTTGCGCAGCACCGCATTTCTTATTTCTTTTAGTTGCAGCCATAGCGGTGCCCGGGCACTGTATTGTTGTTGTTGTTGACCTCACACTGTATTTTATTTCCTTCATTTTTTTCTTTTACTTCTTTCAATGATTTCTCCAAGACCTGTATGTGGCGAGGAAATCCGAGACTCAATATCCTACATTGGGTGCGGTATTGAGTTAGCGGTTGTTGGAAGTGGCTTCATTGGATCCCCTCGGAATCCGATGAACCGCCGAAAGCTTCTGCGTCACAACATTACTACAGTCAGTGCCCGAGAGCGCTCAATTTCACCTGTCCGTAACAACGTCCATATCTCACAGTCCTGTGGCAGAAATTTCGAGCCTTTGCGGCATGGTAGTCCTCATTTTCTGTTCTTTCTGCCGTGGGTATGCGTTCAAATAATCCAGCGTTCTCAGCGTAATGGCGTATATCGAAAGCGTGACTCTAAGATATTTGAAGGAATTTGTTTTCGGTGAAATAGCGCAGTATCGTCTCATATATCGATGGACACCTGAACCGCGCCGTAAGTGAAGGGATAAACGAGGGACTGAGAGAAGAAAGGAAGAGAGAGGTGCCGGAGTGGAGGGCTCCGGAGTAATTTCGACCACCTGGGGATCTTTAACGTGCACTGACATCGCACAGCACACGGGTGCCTTTAGCGTTTCGCCTCCATCGAAACGCGGAATGTATAGTAATATATAGCTGTCAGGTGAACAGAACTTGATCTTTCCAAAATCAATAACTCCCGGGGATGGAAATGTGTGGCCCTTGTGTTTCGTCGACTGAAAGCCTCGCGGAATGCGAGAGCGCCCGTGAAGTGCCCCAGAAAGAAAGAAGTAAAGAGAAAAAGCAATAACAAAATGGAATAGAAGGAAGGAAAGGGGGAAAAAGAAAATGAAATTGGAAAGGATTGCACAAAGGTTAAATGAAAAGAAAAAGCTATAGGGAATGAAAAGAAGAATTGAAGGATTGAATGAAAAAGGAAGGGAAGATAGATCAAACGGGAAAGGTTGAAACGAAGGAATAGAGGAAGAAAGTATCGAAGAGAAAGGAGGAAGTAAATTCAGAAAAAGGGGAAGGAGAAACGCGCTTTGACTTAATAAGGGCCACCGAATGTAGTGGTGCAACCGTGGACGGATGCACTGGTGCATCAAGCTCTGGTGACGTAACGATCTTTTGTTCGACTCTCTCTAGCTGCGGCGGGAACACGACGGTCTGCTGGCTTTTCGATTGCGTCACTCCTCGTGCCTCACTGGCGCGCCGTGCTCGCTACTGTCGCTTCGATGAGCGCTGGTGCAAATGACAGCGCTTCATGGATGGACGCCGCTGGAGGCCCTGTCGGGGTTCAGTAGGCAGGAGGTACAGGGCGGGCTTTGCCTACACTCTAAACACCAATACGCCTATATGGGAGTGAAAAAGAGAGCATACTCTCATTTTACTCTTCTCTGTTTAGAGTGTAGAGGCGAAGGCGGCGCCTCGACGTCTCCCAGCCACTGCTGGGTTTCTACCCGGAAGTAGTGAACGCATCGGCGCGGGTGTAATTTTGCCACGCCTGCAGTTGGGTTCTTAGCTACTTACTGCTCGCCGGGTCGTCGAGACAGAATAAGCAGAGTTACACACCCTAACGGGAGTGTAAATGTGGAATGGGTGCGTTTGTCTTAAGAGCGTTAGCTCTTACTCATCACGTTTCTCGATTTCTTGGAGTCTGCTACGCTAAGGCGCCCGTGTGCTGTGCGATGTCAGTGCACGTTAAAGATCCCCAGGTGGTCGAAATTATTCCGGAGCCCTCCACTACGGCACCTCTTTCTTCCTTTCTTCTTTCACTCCCTCCTTTATCCCTTCCCTTACGGCGCGGTTCAGGTGTCCGCCGATATACGGGACCGATACTGCGCCATTTCCTTTCCCCGAAAACCAATTATTATTATTATTGGAGTCTGCTACCACCGCCCTTCGGCGTGAAATTTTCTGTCCGAGTAATTCAAGATGGCGGCCCCCATAGTAAATCGATGTAGCAACCCAATTGGTGATTGGTGACGTCACTGATATGTCCAAGTGGCGATTGATTGGTGATGTCACTTATAAATCCCGAGATGTCGGCCAACAATGGTAATTAATTGATGACATCATTAATTAGTCCAAGATGGCGTCATCTTTTTACCCCCTTATGGGTGTTTCGAGGGCAACCCTTACCCGTTTGGAGTACACCTGCAGTGTCCTCCTGAGAAGTTTAATTTTGTTTGCGAAGATCTTTAACTACTTCGTGTTTTAGAATAGATACTGCCACCACACCGTGGGTTGACCTTTTGTTTTTGTTGCCTTTTTTTAATATTCACGTTGCCGCTTACCGTAAGAGCTTACGTTTGTAGGAGGTCTTACAGCTTAATATGAACGTAAAATTCTTTGCAGAACCTTTCACTGAAGTAAAAGTGGGAAACTTTCACTCACTGCTGGGGGCGTAAAAGTTTGTAGCAATGCTAGGTGCGTTCCAATTCTCTAGACGTCCGACAAGATGTCTAGTGTGACGTCTAGGAAGCCGTCTACATGCCCACATATTGGAACTTGTCTACTGCTCATGCCGCCTCGCGGCATAAAAATGTAACTAAAGCTTATGGACAGTTGTACTGCAATTTTTCTTAAACTTCGCAATGACAATCATTAAAAACGCGTTTTCAACAGTTTGCACGTTTTTCGCTGCAATAATTTTACGTGCAAATCAGACTGGTGGCAGCGCCTATCGGTCAGTCTACTTGTAGCAGACGGTAGTGTCCGCTCTCCGAAGACGACGCTAAAGACATGAAGATTATTCTTTTATTATTGACGCTATTGTTGTTGTTGTCCTCAAGAGGATTATGCTCCTCGAACGTGCTCGCCCAGGCGACCCTGTAAACATAAAATAGAATACGAAAGACTGTAAACACAAAATTAATATGCGCGAAAGGTGATACTGCAACAGAAAAACACATGCGTGCCATTAAACCTGCTGTCTGCCGTACGTGGTACTCGGCGGCGGGGAAAAACCTAAATACAGCAGCGAGCTTTAATCGTGCACAGACTAAAATCAATTCGCAACATGCCGGTGTGTTTGTTCCGAGACTGTAGAGATAAAAAAGAATGTGCACGAAAGAGTTGATGCATCTAATACAGCAACAGAAAAACACATTTGTAAACCGTTACGCCAGCCGCCTTAACGCCGGCGAAGAACCCAACGACAGCGACGAGCTTTAATTCATAAGATCAAGGCGCTAAGAGCCGGCACCGTCAGATTATAAACAGACCATGTAAACAGACCTACTAGACCTTCCTCCTCCTCTCTCCTGCGTGAATCACTACTAGGAATCGCACGTCCACGAAGACTGCTTAATTAGCCACTAGTTTGCGTGCCAATTAAGTTAAAGGAATGACTCGCACTTGGAGGACGGTGCCTATCCATACTCCGGCTGCAGTCCGACGCCCGCAAAAAGCATGACTCGCTCCGGTACGTCAGCTCCGCCATCTTTAGACAGGAAGTTAGCCTGCATCGATGTTGACTTCGGCGAAGCAGTCATCTTGGACTGTTTCGTGAGAAATGGAACGCGTCCCATGATGGCGGCTGTCCGGCTAGACGTCTAAGTAGCCGTCTACTTGGAGGTATTGGAACACACCCATTGTCTTCCGACTGTTTTACGCCCTCTTAGGGGTGTAAAAGTTCCTCCTGAAAATTCCACCTTTTAAAAATTTACACCCTACTGATCCGGAGTTCCCGGGTTCGAACCCGACCGCGGCGGCTGCGTTTTTATGGAGGAAAAACGCTAAGGCGCCCGTGTGCTGTGCGATGTCAGTGCACGTTAAAGATCCCCAGGTGGTAGAAATTATTCTGGAGCCCTCCACTACTGCGCCTCTCTCTTCCTTTCTTCTGTCACTCCCTCCTTTATCCCTTCCCTTACGGCGCGGTTCAGGTGTCCAACGATATAGGAGACAGATACTGCGCCATTTCCTTTCCGCAAAAACCAATTATTATTATTATTATTACACCCTAATGCATAGTACGTGGCACCCGTAAGTTCGGAGCAGTACAATAATAATAATAATTGGTTTTTGGGGAAAGGAAATGGCGCAGTATCTGTCTCATATATCTTTGGACACCTGAACCGCGCCGTAAGGAAAAGAACAATGGAGGGAGTAAAAGAAGGGAAGAAGAAGGTGCCGTAGTGGAGGGCTCCGGAATAATTTTGACCACCTGGGGATCTTTAACGTGCACTCACATCGCACAGCACACGGGCGCCTTAGCGTTTTTCCTCCATAAAAACGCAGCCGCCGCGGTCGGGTTCGAACCCGGGAACTCCGGATCAGTAGCCGAGCGCCCTCTGCTGACGCGGAATCAGGGAGGCAACGCCGCGGTTGCGCAGTAGGCTTAGCCGGCCTTTGTTCTTGGCGCTGAAGTGTTCTAGAGCTCCTTTATAAGAACTGTACCCGCGGGGAAACTTTCGTGCCCTGGTGAGTCTATTATAGCCGCTCCAATCATTTATAGCCTTCAACTTTCTCACAACTTCCCTTTTTTCGTGCCCTCCGCACGCGTTCACGGGTTTTCCGCAGTCCTTTTTGTGCGTGGTGCTTTACAGATCTGGCGCCACGCCGCCACCGCCCGAGGCTGTAGTTGCCTGCCTACTGACTTCTATCTATAGCCGTCGCGAGCTGTAGGACAAAGGGAACGAAATAAAAAACAAAAAAGAAACAAATAAAGTGCCCGCTCATATTTCCGCCTACGCGGTAGGGGCGTTCATTTTCCCTTTTGAAACGCATTGACGACGTCGCTTTGCGCACGTAGGCACACACTGAATAGTCGAAGAACCCAGCGAATGACGTTCTTTTTTAAATTCATAAAAAGAATGTGACGTATACCCCTACGCAGGTTATTGTTTCGTAACCAGAATGCGCTCATCAGAGTGTAAATGAGTGCGCTCATCGGAGTGTACTCTCTAAACACTAATACGCATATATGGGTCGCGTGTCGATGGGGGCGAAACGCAAAAAAAAAACGCCCTTGTGCTCTGGGATGTCTGTGCACGTTGAAGATCCCCACGTGGTCGAAATTATTCCGGAGCCCTCCACTATTACGGCATCTCTTTCTTCCTTTCTTCTTTCACTCCCTCCTTTATCCCTTCCCTTACGGCGCGGTTCAGGTGAATAATAATAATTAATAATAATAATTGGTCTTTGGGGAAAGGAAGTGGCGCAGTATCTGCCTCGCATACCGGCGGGCACCTGAACTGCGCCGTAAGGGAAGGAATAAAGGAAAGAGTGAAAGAAGAAAGGAAGAAAGAGGTGCCGTAGTGGAGGGCTCCGGAATAATTTCGACCACCTGGGGATCTTTAACGTGCACTGACATCGCACAGCACCCGGGCGCCTTAGCGTTTTTCCTCCATAAAAACGCAGCCGCCGCGGTCGAATTCTAACCCGGGATCCCGCCGCGGTGGCTCAGTGGTTAGGGCGCTCGACTACTGATCCGGAGTTCCCGGGTTCGAACCCGACCGCGGCGGCTGCGTTTTTATGGAGGAAAAACGCTAAGGCGCCCGTGTGCTGTGCGATGTCAGTGCACGTTAAAGATCCCCAGGTGGTCGAAATTATTCCGGAGCCCTCCACTACGGCACCTCTTCCTTTCTTCTTTCACTCCCTCCTTTATCCCTTCCCTTACGGCGCGGTTCAGGTGTCCAACGATATATGAGACAGATACTGCGCCATTTCCTTTCCCCTAAAACCAATTATTTTTATTAACTCCGGATCAGTAGCCCGATATGTGAGGCAGATACTGCGCCATTTCCTCCCCCCCCACCAAAAAAAACAAATTTTCAGTATATGGGAGTAGAAAGGGAGTAAGCTGTCCTCTATAGCGTACTTCCTTTTATAGAAAAAGAATGCGCTAGAAGAAGGCTTAATATATATATATATATATATATATATATATATATATATATATATATATATATATATATATATATATATATATATATATATATAAATTATAGGTATACTTCAATGTGAAAATGTGCACCTTTACAAAGGTTACCCAAAGGTTACCGTGTTTAGAGTAAGCTCTCTTTTTACTCCTTCTGTAGCTGTCCGGCTGTTCTTTTTTCCGACGATAACAACCTTGTGCCTCGTGCGCCGCGATAAGCTGCTCCGTAAATATGCTCCCGGACAAATATCGAGTTCGAGAAGGCAGAGTAAACAGAGCAGCGGAAGGCAGCTGGGCGCGTGACGAGGAGTTCCCGTCGGCACTCCTTTGGGCGCGGCGAGGCAGAGCACTCGCGTTGTTCCCGGAGTCATGTGGTGGCCACAGTTGTGATTTCTTCGGAAGTCGCCGCACACTCTGCCCCGACTGTTTGGTCGGGAGAGGAGGAAATCTCGCGCTGCAGGCAGCAGGTGCGTGTGTTCCAATTATCTCGCTCCTCCGAGGTGTCACGCAGGCCACGAGAGATGGCGCGAGCGAGCTGCTTGCTTTGCTTACAATCTCCCTGACAATGGGGAAGCTGAGTCGTCTCCCTCTGCTCTCTGTTTGTCGCGTGCTCGTGTTGACCGACGAGTTAGTTTCCCGCTCGCCAGCGCGTGCATGCTTTATGTTCGGCGTTGCTCTGTAGTTGTCTGCAGCGGGGTGTTAGGGTTGGGGCTCCGAAGGTTTCATACGCTGACGATTTCGTATTTATTAACGCAACATCGTTAAGGAGCTCGTGTCGCAGAAAAGCCGGTGTCGTCGGAGTCTTTGGCCGTGAGCGAAAAATGGCGCATCTCGGTGGACACCTGAACCGCGCCGTAAGGGATTTTAACGCGACAGCGTTAAGGATTGATGGATATGATTGAATTGATATGATATGATTGAATATGATTTATTGAATTATCGATGGGATGGTGATTGTATTGATCGATTTGATGATTGGATGTGATTGATCGATCGATTGATCGATTGAATAATTGATGTCGATTGATTGATCGATCGATTCGATCGATCGATTTTTCCTTCCCTTACGGCGCGATCCGGGTGTCCAGCGAGAAATGTGAGACGCGTCATTTCCTTTCCTTAAAAGCAATTGTTCATTTCAATCTCCTTCCCTTACGACTTGGTTCGGGTGTCCGCCGAGATATGTGAGACAGGCGTCCTTTCCTTAAATTGTCCAACGGGCCAGCGCACCGAACGGGCGATGGCGTTCCGTGCACCCCTCGGCAACGCTGCGACACGCTGTCGCGTCTCACTCTTAAAGACGAAGCTTAGGCGTCCTCCAATTTTTGTTTATATTGAATTCCGCAGGATAACTCGCGCAGTCAAGGCAGGAGTGGTACGAAAAATGCGAAGTCACAGGATTAGGCAAGAAATAAAAGCTCACCATAGTGAGCCGCACGGTTTGCGTGGAATCCATATCGAACGCATACATAGCCGATATGGGCTATAGCGCGCAGTGCATATGGAAAAGGAGGAATTCGTACTAACTTCGTAACACATCGTACACCTAATATGGAAATAATGAGGAAACTATGCTCAAAATATATGGAAAGCGTGTGAATTTGCATACTTTCTTTAAATAAATGTAATCCATATTCCTATAATTTAATATGAGCCGCTTATGTGGTGTGTTTCAGTAGGGCAGGATAATATGGTATCATTTCTTTCCAGCCGAGAAGACAGGGAGAGAATAACAGGAAGTAAAATTTTGTTACGTGAAATTTGGTAGATTTGTACAGCCTACTTAAGCTAGCGTTGGTGATCTGCATAGCTGTTTTGGTCATAAATGCTCAGATAGAAGCGTAAAATGCTTGCCAAACAGGTGTTATAATTTGGTGCGTAAATAAATAAATACAAATATAAGAACTAATACGAACCCGACATTATACTAGTCAAGAGGGATGACAGAAAAGGCAGCGTAGGTACAGTGTAAGCAGGTAGCTAGGAACTCTTTAGTCTGTCTGCTCGACGTATTTAGGAAATGGTTAAATTTTGTGGACGACTCCAGCTTGCGCGGATAGGCGGAGTCACCTTGGACAGTTAATGCACGAATTTCGTTATTTACCGGCCTGTGTTCAGAGTTGTGGTCAAATATGAGCAGCAATATGGCGTACAGACTCGCCTGAATTTTCTCGAAGGCGCTGAGTCAGCTCAGCCAGGAAATTTCTGCTAACAGCCTAGCGAATTGAGCCCGGCAGCGCCCGTCCCAGTCGAACAAGCACAGTAGAAAAGTTTCTTTTGGTCACAACAGATTTTCGGTATTGTTTTTGACCAAAAACTTGTCGTAACAAGAATATTTTATGTAGTTACTACAGAAAATTACAACAGAACTACGGATCTACAGGTAAGTACTACAGAAAAAAATTACAGATAAGTACTACAGAAAACCCTAAAGTACTACAGAAAAATACTAAAAAATATAGAAAAATATTTCATTAAGATCGACGCAGCTGCAAAACATTTTGTCGTATTGTTGAGATGTTTATGTCGGCTTGTATAACTCAAGTTGTAGAGGATGCGTATAAATTCCACATAATCTATAAGAATGCTTCTAAAATTTTGCAGGTTGCATTGAGTTTTGTAATTCGGCGGCGCGCAGATTTGCTTGGGCGCGCGAAAATTTTGTAAATTAATTCTGTCGAATGTACGAAATTCTGTGAAAACCTATTTTCCAGAATTTAATATATCGCCTAGAATTATTTCGATTGTGCCGTATAACTGCACGAAATCCCGGCGTAGCCTCGTATAGTTGTGTGCAGCAGCAGGAGCACTGGTGAGATAGAAAAGCGCCGTAATTAAATCGCTTTCCTCTTATGCGAGCGTCAGCGCTGTAAATACAGGCAGAAAGAAAGCGGTGAGTAAACTGAATCAAGATGCGAGCCTCTCCTTAATTACAAAGCATCTCGCATTAGTGCGACGCTTCATTTCTCTCCAGTATCGCTTCCATGGCAACGGGGAAGAACTTTCGCGACTTTTTTTCTCGTCACGCGACAAACCCGCAGCAATCCAGCGATCCGCGATATACTGCACGATATTTCGCCAGCGTACACAAAAGCGTGCACAAGGCCGGCACGACCTTTAGCCTCGCTTCATTATCTTCCCACTTTCTTTTTTTAGTATTTTGCTTCCACTTTCTTTATCGCTTGCGTTTACCCTGCCCCCTGGTGTTTGTCTTGCCGCGGCCTGGAAGTTCCCCCGCTCGCTTCCTCGCCCTGCGCCTTCCCGTTCCTGCTTTCTTTCACTCTCCGCCTTCGTTATTCGTTCATTCCTGGGCCATCATGAATGTCACACTCTTTCAAGTCAGCGCCTATTAAGTGCTCGATTCTTTCTTTCTCTCTCTGTCTCTTGTTTTCTTTTTAATTTTGTTTTCTTGTAGGCGTTGCTCTTCGGATAGCCGGCGCAAGTCTGCGTCTGGACCCGTATACCCTGCCTGCCCCTATGTTTGTCTTACTCCTGTTCACCACATCTTTCCTTTTGTGTATTTTTGTTCATTTCATTCCCTCTATCACGTTATCTGCTTCTTTTTTTATCGCTGTATGCTCGGCATGCTTGACTTGTGTGCACTCGCATGGAAAGAAGCAACTGTTAGCTTTTCTTGCTTGCTTTTATTTCACTTTCAGTACCGTGGAGTCCAGTTCATTTATTCTGGCGTTCGGCGTTTCCTTCGACACCGCGCCACGCAATACCAGACCGTCTGACTAAGCCACTCGCTTCGGGGCGTGACTTTATGTATGCCCTTGGTTTCTGCTCACTATCGTTCCGAGTTCTCCCAACCGGCATCTACTTTTTTTGTTTGCTTGTTTGCTTGTTTCGCAATGAACAGTATACACTCGGCAAGTCGAAGAGGCGAGGCCCAACAACAGCGCTACTTGGCACAGCTGGCACAGCCCGAGGGCAGAGCCAATAAACGCCCAGTGTTGAAACTGAGAACTAACCGGTGCTCAACGAACTCGCTTCGCCCTTTGCACTTATATATTGAATAGATGCATGAGAGAAGCGGAAAATAGTTGAGCAAACATTACGTGAGCAGTTGCATCGCTGAAGACACGGCCTTAAAACAGCTTGGACTCGGTTACTGTCTCTGTATACGCAGGGGTGAGTTGCAAAACTCGACCGCTTCGGCGCTGTGCGGAAGTTTGGGCTGTCCGCCCGAAAGCTTGCTTACTGAAACCGTATTTCAAAATGCGGGCTTTCTATCTTCGCTACCCTGGGTGCAGGTTTCGGTATTCGATTTCGAAACTTGTCCGGCAATGTTCGTCCGTTTAGACCCTCGCAAATATTTGAGGAAGATTTGAATCCGCCGGTACTCTAGCTGGATTGAAGGGCGAACATCGAGGGAAGTTTCTAAAGGGCGGAGTTGCATGATCGTCCTTTCTGTGTGCGTTCTCAATCTTTCCTCACTGAGACCGCTTGCGACGCTTGCATCAGTTTTGTAGATATATGTCTTTTGTTTACTTTCTAAAAGGAAATCGGCAAAGCGTTTTTGTGGCACTGAGCTCGAGGACTATTATTATTATTATTATAATGAAATAACTTGTGTTGCCGTTTGTTGCCTTTTGCCGCGCACACTGGCGATTTCACGAAGCTATATATACTGAACTTTGTTCTGTTCTGTTGACGTGTTTTGTTCGGATACCCGTGCGAGCACAGTGTGCGCTTAAAGCAAGCGTCTGGCTCTAACGAATTCCGCCCTGCCAAAAAAACGTGCTTGTGACTGCAGTACATATTTGCAAGTGAATATAGATAATGCTAATTTCCCCAGGTGGTCGAAACAAAACGACGCTAAAACACGAAACGACACTAAACGCGTGCGATTGGTGGTAGCCATTGTTTGCTAGCATAAATTTGATTCCAGGTATCCTTTTTTGTTTGTGTGTTTTTTAGACTCTGGCTACAGTTCATTTCATGCGCTGCCAAGCACGTTCCAAAGCCTACTCCCTTGCATTGTGACATAAAGAACGGCTATCACGGCAATGTGTAGGTCGTTCGGAAGACAACCTGACTAACAAAGGCAGTAATGCCACACTTTCTGTCACTTAACTGCATAAAAACGCGTCGTCCGAAGTGCTCTTGAACAGGACGTACTTCCTACACACTTCTAATAGCTGCTTGTCTGTGGAGTGTTAGTACTCTCACTCTATTACGGTTCAGTTAACGCGTTCACGATCAGTTGCGTTTCACTAACACTAGACGAAGCTCTTGTTGGGGCGTCCAATTTCGGACACCTCAAAACTTTCCCAGCGCGAGCTGGAAGTGCCGAGCGAAGGAATTAATAAAACAGCGAGCGTCGAACTGACTTGGAAAACAGGTCTTATTTCGGCCCTTGCAATTTGCAGGCGTCGTTTATGCGTCGAGGGCGTCGGTAGGCGTAAGAGGGTCACTCACTCTCCGGAAGTTTCGGACGGTCGCTTTGAGAGCCGACCGCGGGCTGATTCACTCGCGGGGACATACAATGCGCGCCGCACTCTGATTGGCCGATGCATGAAAGCCAGGCCTGGAAATAGAGTGCTGTCGAATTCGTTGGCTCCGCCATGGGTTTTAATTTAGCAGTTTTTTCGGCGACACAAACGCGGCGCGGCTTAATTGGTCTGTCCTCTGCACCGCTCGCGAGTGCAGGGAATTCATGTACACGGCGCTGTTAGACTTGGAAATTAAATTATAGGACTTTGAAATACAATTGTTGCACTGGTTCGTATCCGTATGAACGAAGTACGTAAGAAAGACAGCAAAGCTGTAAACGATCGAGAAAGAGGGAGAGAGGGAGGGAGAGAGGGCGAGACCCTTTAATAAAAAAAACTTAGCCGGCACTTAGAAATCGTTGGCATGCTATTCTGCATGTGGAAGAGACTTTGGGAGATGAAAAATGAACCCGCCGCGGTGGCTCAGTGGTTAGGGCGCTCGACTACTGGTCCGGAGTTCCCGGGTTCGAACCCGACCGCGGAGGCTGCGTTTTTATGGAGGAAAAACGCTAAGGCGCCCGTGTGCTGTGCGATGTCAGTGCACGTTAAAGATCCCCAGGTGGTCGAAATTATTCCGGAGCCCTCCACTACGGCACCTCTCTTCCTTTCTTCTTCCACTCCCTCCTTTATCCCTTCCCTTACGGCGCGGTTCAGGTGTCCAACGATATACGAGACAGACACTGCGCCATTTCCGTTCCCTAAAGACCAATTATTATTATTATGAATAATGAAGAGCAGTGCGGAAAAGGTAATATGAAACAAATAAAAATGGGAGAAGGTAAAATGCGGCCATTAAATGCGTACTAAGGTGCATCGGAGGGTAATGATGTTACATATGAAATGATGACGTGGATAGTCCGACAAATGGGCTAACAAAGTTCTTCACTGCGTGAAGAATACATGATGGTATAGCGTGTAGGGTGTAATTAGAGCTTGTTAATATGTCCAATGTCATTTAGATATGCAAACAAAAAGTTAATTGCATGTCTCTGTTTCCTAGGGCAGGCTAAGGGACCTAAAACACTGTCCATTGTTAGAGGCACTGGGGAGAGCTTCTCCATGCAATATTCATAGTACGCACTCTCGTCAGCGTATACGCATGTCACTCAAGCAGGGTATGTTTCACAGTTTCGCTCGAACCGCAGTTGTCACAGTGCGGACTGTTCATTTGACCGACACGTTGTCGCAAGCCTTTTGTAAATGCAGCGTTCAAGCGAAGTGACAAAAAGCGTGCAAGTCAAACAATACTTTACGTATAACGATCTCAACACTCCCTGTCGGGGAGCACGAGGGTTATAATCCGTCGAGTGCGCTGTGTTGACGTAAACTGTATACATCTACAAATCCGACATAGAGTGCGTTGCAACAATGTCAGTTCGAGCAAACGCGGCAAAAAACATATAGCACAAAAAAAACCGCTACTCGCTCCCAACAGCCGTTCTATATATACCCACACGACTACGTGGCTATGACGTGCTATCACATGGTCTTACGACCAGAGGTGGGCATTTGACCTCAAAAATGGGGACTTCACCTCAACCTCAAAAAGAATTTGCCGACCTCACTAAACCTCAACCTCAGTTCAGTTGAGGTTGAGGTCTCCTTAGACGCCCTCACCTCACTTTTCCTGAGGCCACTGCTGACCTCACTGTACCTCACCTCAACCTCAAATTGTGAGGTTGAGGTCGGCTGCTCGACCTCAGAAAACAAACGAAAAACAAAGCAAAAAGCGATTAAGAAGTTTTTCAGTTAAAAACAGTTCTGAGAATCCTGTGAGACAGGAAAGCCAAAATGATGATGATATTATTTAATTAGGTGTGTACAGAGACTATTGATGTGCACGCAATAGGAGAAGCTTATAATCTGGGATGAACCCTCAGAGAGTATATGGCCTGCGGGCAGGGGTGTCACATACGCGGTTACCACCAGTACGTCGGTGAGTACTTTATATGTGTCAATATTTGGCAACCTGCTTCGTGTATACTTGTTCGTATTGGAAGCCTCTCGCTCATTCACGCACGAACCGGCAATGGACAAACACAGCCCTTCTACACCATCAACCAGAAATTGGGAGGAGGGGGGAGGTATTCACGATACCTTTTCAGGCTTGAGAATAGTTACCGAATATAAAGAAACTGGTCGTCGATGTACTTTCCAATGCGACGATTATGCAGGCGCATATCAGTATATTTCGATTTTCTAGCTCCATCCGGCATAGGGAGAATGCTGTTTTCAGTCCTCTGTATGTTGCCTTCGAAAACACTTAACAAGCTGCGACTGTAGTACACCAACAGAGGCACGTTGTATTTATGTCTGTGTAGAAGCGAGCGGCTTCTTTTATTAATGTGAAAGCATTCGATGGCTCACTTTCAAGGTCAAATCCGCAAAAAAGTGTTTGCAAGAAATGGCGCCATGCGACGTCACGAGCCGACGAGTCACGCGACGAAAGTGATGACGTCACATAATTGATTATCGCTAAATAATATAATTAGGTAACGCTAGGACTAATTATTAATTAGTGATGACATCATGTGAGTTTGACGTCATACCAGGTCACGTGACAGCGATGTAATATGCCATCAAAACCTAGTCACGTGATGACCCTGTAATATGACATCGCACCTACTCACGTGACAAAGATGTAATTTCTCGTCATACCAGGGCCCCCATCCACCCCCCTTCCACCCCCATTTCAAGATCCATATGGATCCCTCATTACTACACATGCGCGCATGACGCATTACAAAGAGTGCTCAAAGCCCGGTCCACATTAATGACATTCGGATTGTCCAGCAGGTAAACGCGCCAGTTCTCATGTATGACATACTGCAAAGATCATGCAACGACACACGCCTTTGATTCTCGAGATGATGGCGATGATGATGATGCTAACAGTGTATCCTTATGAGCCCGGGGAAGTCTGAAATACAGCTACAAAATTAAATGTTGCCAGAATATTGATTAAATATTGTAGGTTACCCAGCAACCGAAGACAATTATTGTGCGGGAAAATAAGAATACCAGCTAATAATTAAGGATGATGATGTTGAGGTTCCTGGGAGGTCAAGACCCTCCCCCGTTTCCGCCACTTCCCTCCAGGTGGCGATGGTAATGGTTTCGAAATCCTGGGAATTCTCCGATGACCCGCTGAACCCGCGGCATTTTGAAAGAAAGGGCTAGATTACGTCTTCGAACACTGTGCCAACTATTAAAATCGCACGGATCAAAACAACTGGCCTAGAGTGGGCAGCGTGAACCGCTCTCTCTGTAAAGAGCACCATAAGCTCTCCGCTCAAATCTCCCCGCAGCTAAATTTTTTTCCGAACCCCCACTCCGGGGAAAAAAAAACGCCTAAGTACTCATACGCCTCAACAGAATTCTGGGTGCCATTTCGTCAACCAGTCTGAGACAAGCTGCTTTAAGTCAATCACTCGTTTTCCTTCAAAACGGAACTAATCAATGGTACGCCAGCATCCTCGACGTTTTTTTACCCGCGAGCACCGCGCGAGCATTCGGCGAAGCCGTTTAAGGTGAACGATTGGTCTCTGCAAAATAGTTAAAGGAAAGATAACGTGTAGTGCCTGGTCGTCTGCAAGGCAGGCCGCCAACCCAACTGATCCCATACGAGAAAAGAAAAAAAAGAGAATGATTAGAAACATGCAAACAAAAATCGCACACTAAAAACAGAAGCGAACAACACTGTGCCGCATTAAACGTCATATTAGAAGGTTTGAAACAGCGACTCAGCAGCACAGCGCGAGCACGTAATCAGTTCCATTCACACATCTTCATTAAAAAAAAAGAGGGAAAGGAATCGCTACCATACCACCATACATTCATTATAGTTTTGCATTTCTTCGCCGCTGTAACACCGCTATGCTGGCACGTTCGCCTCGTGTTGCGGTGTTTCGGCATAATATGTGAATTTCCCAGAAGGAACAAGGAACCGGAGACCAAAGAGAGGTTATTCGGAAGGATATAAAAGTGAAATTATGTTTGCATCTGCTTGCATTACGGAACGGGAATATGCAGAAGTAGTATGAGATTCGAAAGGGGAAGTCACCAATCAAAAGCTTCGACGGTGTTATACAGGTTTATCTGGCTTCCTGCTTTTTAATCAAATCAGCAGGTGTCCTTGTTAGGAACCACCTGAATCACATTCTCCCGCCCGTGCCAACAGTTCCAGCTTCTGTTAAGTCGGCTGGTAATGTACAACAGCAGGATCCCTTTACTCGACTGCAAGGCAAGGGGCATGACGTCAGCGCCGGCAACGAGCATGAACACGAAGCAGTCTTGCTTGGGGCCATCCGCGCTGCGACGAATTTATTGCGTGCTTGTTGGACTGAACTTGTTTGTTTTGCGGCATCAAACAAAGCTACCGCGGGTCAACGTGAGTTACGTGCTTTGCGCGCTCCCGGGAGCTTGAGCCGACGGCAAGCAGCCGGGTGCTGCGCCAGCGGGGCAAGGGGGAGGGAGAGTGGCGTGCTGTGACAGTAACACTCCTTCCGGGAAGACCAGAGGGGTGCGTCTTCCTGTAGACTCGGGCTGAGCGGACATTACGGCGCAGCACCGGAAGCTAAGAGGGAACTGTGGCATCCGGTTGTCCAAACAGGGGAAACCGAACACCAAGCGTCACTGCATGAACACTGCGGTGATAAGCTGCAGCTCCGCTTCGGAAGCGGCACTCGTCGGAGTAAGACCTGGCAACTGCAAAAAGTCTCGACCTCAAAATTTGGACCTCACTAAATGAGGACCTCACTCAATCTCAAACTCACGCGTGAGGTTGAGGTCTGATTTGCTGACCGCACTCACAAAATTTGGACCCGTCGCCGACCTCACCTCACGACGTGAGGTTTAGGTCATTTTGAGGTTGAGGTCGACCTCGTGAGGTTGCCCACCTCCGCTTACGACACCCACATCGGATGTCATCACGTGGCTTCACATCACCCCATCGGATGTTCTTAAGGTCAAAAGTCAACCCAAAGGTCACCCAGTGTCAAAGGTCAACTAAAGATCATGGGTCAGTGTTAGGGGTCAAGGGTTCGACAGCGTAACTGTACCGCATATTGTCATACACGGCTAACGCGGTTGGGCTGAAGGTCGTTCAAGGTCATTCTCCGGCCTGCGCGACGACAGCTTTGCCGAGCGTAGTGAAGCTTTTCGCTTCAAAAAAAAAAAATCACGAAACGATGGGACGCGTTTTTAGTCGGTGCATATAGAAAGCGAAGGAACCGCTGCATAAACTACGAAATCGTGGTAGATGCAGCATTGTCTGGGGATCATCGCACGCCTCAAGACCCTCTCCTCGATATACCCGCCGCAATAGATTTCCGGCTGGCTGGGCCGTGGCGCGATAGAGATAACGGATATTCGCCGGTGTGCAGACAGAACTTGTGGGGGAATCTTCGGCATGCTAGGAGGCAGCCTAGTGTGGAAAGAGGTCGCGCGCGTCGCTTGCAAATCAGGCACGGGTCTTGTCATTCGTCCCCCCCCCCCCTCCCTCTTCGCCCGGCAGCGCCTCGTTTACGGCAGAGGGCGCACTCAGGAGCCCGGCTTTCTTGCCCTGAAGCACTGTGAAGAAGGAATTCCTCTAAACGAAGCGCATCATTATTGGAACCAGACCGAGCGCCAGGCTCTCGGTGGTATATATAGAGCACGAAGAAGTTTTCTTCTCACAGTACGACTCCCTGAGGATTGTGTTGTTGCTGATGAGTTTGGGCACAGCTCGGAAAGTTCTGTCGTGTTCAATGACTCATCTACTGTTAGTTGTTTTTATTTTATTTTATTGCTGCTCTAGGTTCAGAGCCTTATCCCTCTCTCTTTCGCCACGCATAGGGTGAGCTGTACAGGGTCATTGAATGTATTTTTCCTCTTTTTTGCCCTTTCCATCTTTGTTTCTTTCTTCCTCTTTCTTTTTTATTTATTTCTTCCTTTCTCTCTCTCTCGCTCTTTCTTTCTTTATTTATTTCTTTCTTTTTTCTCTTTCTTTCTTTGTTTCTTCCTTTTGGTCTTCTTTCTTTCTTCCTTTTCTTTATTTCTTTCTTTCATTTCTTACCTTCTTTCTTTCTTCCTTTTCTTTCTTTCTTTCATTTCTTCCTTCTCTTCTTTCTTCTCTTCCTTCTTTCTTTCATTCCTTCTTTCTTTCTTTCATTCCTTCTTTCTTCTCTTTCTTTCTTTCATTCCTTCTTTCTTCATTCCTTCTTTCTTCCTTCCTTCTTTCTTTCTTTCATTCCTTCTTTCTTCCTTCTTTCTTCTTTCTTTCTTTCATTCCTTCTTTCTTTCTTCTCTTTCTTTCGTCTTCTGTTTTCTTAACGTTATAAGCCCCGTTCTCCAGAAAATCCAGTGTCGGCGCTGTCGGCGTTGTATGCAAAAAAAACACGAGCATGATTCAGGCAGGTAGCGGCCACAGACCAACCTAGGAGGCAGGTGGGCCGCCTAGGTCACGTGACCTTGCGGAGTCATCACAACCTGCCCACTGTATAATGATCAAGCTGCCCACCGTGGCAGGTGACAGATTGATGATTGGTCGCTCGGGAAGAGCAACCTGGGTCGCACAAGGCCACCGCTGTGAGAGCACCTGCCATCGCAGGGCAGTGGGGCACCGCTTATTAACCGCTGCACCACTGCACCAGGAGGGGTATGAGGACTCCCAGGGATCTATGGATGTAAAGTAGAGAATGAGCTTCTGCATATATATGGGAACTAACCCACTACGCTATCTCGTCGTACCCTTAAGGCGAAGCTTAATTGTCCCCTCCAATTTCTTTCCCTTCCTTCCTTTCTATATTTTGTGGGCGGAAGTGTGCTGTTTAGGTGGTTCGTTTTTGCTGTACATGTGTAAAGAACTTCCTCTGGATAAACCAGTTCGCCTTCGCTTTAATATGCCGTAACCGCATGTTCCATGTTTACCCTCCGGTTACTGTAATGCTATTCAGATGGGCTAATTAGTGGGTGCTCTTGAGAGTGTTATCCAGGTAGTTCAGGTGGGCGTGACGAAGCATGTATGAGTGCAGAGGCAGGGGGGGGGGGGGGGTTCTTGCACAGCTATCCATCTCTTCGCCTGGAAGATGCGTGAAAAATTGTAAAAAGTTTTTGTTTTGCAGCGAAAGCTAAACGTTTCCGGGGCATTTTAGCAGCGGCCAGTGTCGCCACATCCGTTTTAGTCACGTGACATCATGCATGACGTCACGTACGGCGGGAGAACATTTCCGCAGGGCAAGAATGTGCAGTCACGTAGCACAGTTGTTACGACATTCTCTCTCGTGTTGCCTAAAGAAAAAAAAAACGGCTGGCGCTTAGCAGGGAGGAAGGTGGGAGTGAAGGAAGAAAGGAAGAAAGAGGTGCCGTAGTGGAGGGCTCCGGAATAATTTCGACCACCTGGGGATCTTTAACGTGCACTGACATCGCACAGCACACGGGCGCCTTTGCGTTTTGCCTCCATCGAAACGCAGCCGCCGCGGTCGGATTTGAACCTGGAAACTCCGGCTCAGTAGCCGAAGGGGGAAAGGGAAAGAGAGGCTGAAAGAGAGGGGAGAGAGAAAGAGAAGCGCAGGTAAATACCCGTCACGAAATCCTGTTTGCGGCTGTCGGTAATGCCGGGCGAATGTCTGTTGACTTAGGCAGAAAGTCGTACTAAGATGGAAATAAAATGAAAATCTACTTAGAAGCGTTCCGACTGTCGTCGATAAGCGTATTCAGCACGACTCGAGTCAGCCAGTCGCACCTGAGAGGAAGCGAAGAGCAAATTTATTTTCCCGGACATCGCCCGCGCCTAATGACAATTCAAGAAGGGTGGAATTGGCGGAAGCGGTAGTATTCGTGACGTCTGTCCAAAGCAAACTTTGGTAGTAATAGAATAAAAAAAAAGGAGTTCAGCCTGAGGAGTCCATTGCATTAGGAACTTCGCTCGGCTGATTTCCGTCTCTGCGTTCGTTGTTTGAGCGTCAACAAGATCTCCCTAATGAGGACTGGAGTTGATGAAGCGGAGTAATTAGGCGAACCGATCGTTATGCGTACTCCGGAGAAAGTAGTAACGAAACGCAATTTTCTTGCGATAGTCGTGGAAAATGTATGCGCGTGAGTTTTGCCGGCTGAACGAAAGAAAGCGGCTGTGCAAGTATAGTTGGTGATGGACGAATGTACAACTTCGGCATTTAAATCTCCCGCTTCAGCTGCGTGACCACACACCACTCATTTTCCTTGGCGGGAAATGTTTCGCGCACTTGCCATTTGTTTTTCCGGTTCTTTTCTTCTTTGACACCTGACTTACGTGTACTCCAACATCGCTCGCTTTCTATTCAAGAAACGCCAAGGACCAATGCGAATTGACCTATCCAGTCGAACCTCGTTACAACGAAACGGTTTATTACGAAATATTGGGTATAACGAAGAAACGATGATTCCCCTTGAAACCTGTTTCAGCACGGGCTATAACGAAGCTACTTCTATAACGAAGTAATCGCTGGGCCCTTTCAACTTCGTTGTAACGAGGTTCAACTGGATGTCGATTCGTTACTGAGTTCTAGCGACAAAGATAATCACTTTCTCTCAACACGAAGCTTCTATGGGGTAAAACAGATCAAGAATACTAACGACAGGTGTGATTGCAACGAGGCGTTTTCACGAACTGATTGAAGCGATTTCGAGTGGCATTTTTAGCTACGAATCCGAGGAGATAGACCACGCCACGTGTTGTTCGATGTAGTGATCACGCCGTGACGTCATGAACAGCGTCACGAGTTTCAAACGGGTGGCGGGAATAATATTCCATACTCCATAATTTCTGAGCAACAAACACGTCTTTTGCTGCCGACTTTTAATGGCGACACAAGGATAATAGGATTCCGCTAAAAAGCAGCATGTCAGCGGAGTATGCCCGAGTGATCGTTTAAGGAGCATTTGGCGGCGTGAACCTTTGGCGCCTTTGAATTAATGGCTCTGAGGAGTCGCGCTACAATGGCAGCGCGAGGCTGAAAGCAGAACAGGAACTCCTGAAAAGGGGCGCTCGTAGTGGAGGGCTCCGAGTAAATAAAAGCTGACCACCTGAGCGGATCTTTAACGTGCCACTGACATCGCAGCAGGTGCAACACGGGCTTTTAAGCCTTCAAATGGCGTGGCTGTACAACGGAACGCACAAAGATACGACAGCCGCAACGCGGATCGGGCAATAAGGTCGAAGCGGCGAGGATACAATATTCGCGGATCAGTAGGCGAGCGCCCTGGAACCGCAGAAAGCGAGCGCGAAAACGCCGGTAATTAAGCACCGAATCCGGCGTAATGGTTTTTTTGGGACAAGGTAAGAGCGAATTGCGGGAAGTCTTAGAATGTATGTGTGCTATCCGGGTATCCTCCGCAGTAGTTGCAGCGGTAGTGAACTGAGTTGTCCCGGATGTTGTAAATATGCAGGCAGTGAGAATTAAGTCTGGGCGCACCATTAGTACGTGCTGCCGTGACTCGAGACCAATAGCGATCGAGGAGCGGCCACTAGTGATTTCACGGGATAATTCCGTTAATTGCCATGTTAAGATGTAGCCGTCTACTCGGAGATTGGTGGGTTGAAAATCGAATCGTTTATGTCTAGAATCGTAGGATACATCTCAGAATACATTTTTTATAATCATAAGTAATCGGGCGGGCTCGTATTTTAGAATCGTTTATAGGATGTAAAATCGCAGATTAGAATTGTTGAGAATCGTAGGTAGTACAAGTCCAACTTTCTCGGGCAAAAATTTTGAAAATTGGAAAATCGTAAGTCACTGTTATGGAAATATTGAAGGTAATGGTCCATTATTCTGATATGCAGCAAAATCTTTCTTTTAAAGTGTTTCCAGCGATCGCACCGAGCAGTTAAGACTGCCATAGAAAACCAATGGGAACGCTTTTGACGATAGGAAAAACCTGAATAGTAGGAAAAATACAAGACTGCTTCTGGTGATCTGCGGATATATCGATTGTTATAGCGAAATCTTACATTATATGAAAAAAATTGCGTTCATAAACGGTTTCTCGCTCGAAAACGCTTTTGTCCAGAATTGCTGAGTTATCATTTAAGATTCTATATCATTAAGTCATATTGCCTCTTACGCAGCTTCTCGTACGCTTACCCCCGTAGTTAGTATGCTGCGCACACACTTAGTGCGCAGTTTATTTATTTATTTTTTTTGCGTTCTGGGTGAAACTCCTGGCGCGCCTTAAAGGTCGCGCACCAGAGGGCAGCGCTGTCTCCGACGTCCGCAAAGTGGAAACACGGCGCCGGCCTGCCTCTGGCAAAACACAAAGGGCAGCAGCCCGGCCTCCACGCCTTTTGTTTCCCTGGTCCAGCTGCGGAGAGGTCCCTGTGTTTGTGTTTTCCCCCTCCCCTCCCGTGGCGGCAGCTGCGCGGCCCGTTTTATTTTGGGGCCCAGGGCGCGCGCAGTTTTCGCGCTAGACGGCGTGAAGGAACAACCGGGCTGGCCTTCACACCAAACGGCGCAGTGCACGCAGCTGGTCGTGTTCCCGCCTGCCCTCGGCAAAGAGTTCGCGCCTCGCAGAAATCTTGCGGCGTTTATTTTCAGCGAAAGCTGTTGCAGAGACTTTCCAGGTTGGAGCTTCACCGTGAGCAGTCGATAGGCACGGCCCGCAGGCTTTCGGCACAAATTTATTCACCTTGCGCCTTAATGGCAGCGTGCGCTGTTCTGCTTGATTAACAACTTGGTGGAGTGTCTTGAGTACAGCGTTAATAAAAGCTGCGCATACACTGTGCTCTTACTTTATCTAGGCATTTTAGCTAAACATGCCGCTTCATCTTGCTCTAGTTTGCGCGCTGAATTTTATGGCATGTGGTGACTCGGCAGTGAGGGATGTATAGGGAGGATGTCTCTTTGACCGGTGTGGTTGGCGCTGTTCTGGCAAAAAAAAAAAAACATCGTCTAGGTGTGTTGTTCGAGGGACGGCTGTCCCTTTCAGGTCCGTGGTTAACAAACTTCTCTTGAATCTGTTATACGAGCCTGGCAGCGCAGCGGTTAGCAGCTGGTTGCAGTGCTGCACGCGAGGCGGCACTGATGAGCTTGGGGGATGGGAAGGGGTGTGTAGTCACTGGAGCTTCTACAGGGGCTCCACACGGGTTAGTGCGCCATACACGGGATAACAAAGCTGTAGCACTCTGGCGGCGACAAGCAGCAGCTGTCGCTAGCCACCAGCGGTCGCAAGACGCTGAAATACGTTGGAGTAAGCAGCCGCTGCGCGGGACCGTTGCAAGCGGCAGAGGGAGGCTGCTTCGAAGACGATGCTTTCACGGAGCTCAGCTCGTTACGCAGCACAGTGTGCGCACACACACTGTCTGAATCGTGATGTCCGTGCTTATAAGAGAGAAATGTGCCTGAGCCGCTGGCAGCAATCTATCCGGCTGGTCACGTTGCAGTTAACACTCGTAAACCCACTATCATTAATCAGGAAGAGGTCAGACTACTGCCATTACGTCACGGAGTCGTTGCTGATGACTAAGAGGGCTCAAATACGAAAAACCCTGCAGAAACAGCAAACGCTGTCAAAGCTGCAAATCGCAACGTAGTGGAGGTGACCTAGACGATGTTTTTTTTCCCAACACCCATAATGTGCTTACTGGTGCTAGATGTTTACGTTTTTGCTAAGCCGTGAGAAGTTGTCAACACTGTTTATAACCCTCAGCAGTGAGCATGCTTCCTAAACCGACGGCTAGTAATCTTTCTCTGAACACAACCGGTCTTGAACCACGGGCAAACATTGTGTGCCGCGAAGAACAGTGGAAAAGGCCTGAAAGTCCCGTTCCCTCCGTCCTTGCGCGTTTGTTCACTGAGGCCTCTTCCTTGCAAGAATACGAATGGCTTTGTTTCGGATTCTTCAAAGCCAGCGTTGTCGGCATCCCGCCTTCATCGCCATCTGTTTCCATATTCCAGGGAACGTCTTGCCATGCAAAGTACTCTGCCAGCACCAGGAGACGAGAGAAGCGGCCTCGGCAGTGGAACGGGCGACAGGCTATACGTGCCTGGAATACTTAGATGCTCTCCGAGCGGGAATCCGTCGTCTCAGATATCTGCTCGGCCCGCAAAATATGAAATTTGTATAGGCGCCCGACAGCGTTCTGCACTCATTTTTTTCAGTTTGTTTTTTGAACGACATCGCCTGCCGCTTTCCCCGAAGACTCGGTCGTTCATTCTGCCCGTGTACGAGCGATTTCAAGCTGGCCCTTTTTTGTTTTTGCTTTCTTTGCAGCCGCGTTTATGCAAGCGATTCGGCTACGCGTATAGTCGCCGCGTGTATCCGCGGATCAGCGGGGTCTCTCGGTGTTTAAAGCGGGGGAATCGCACCCGCGTGAGACGCGAAAGCAAAACAAAGACGAAAAGGTGGCGTTGTTGTCGGTATATTCTCTTCAGACCCCACGACAAGTTCGGTTTGGCTGTAGGCTTAGTAGAGATATATTTCTCGTGCATCGGTGGATGTTCCCGTGAACGTATACAGTGTTTTGCAGCCGCAGGTTCAACAGGGTTTTTCCTCTATGGCTCCTCTCCATGCCCTTGGTGCTACAAGCTCAGAAACGTGCAACAGTGGCTTATGACGCATATTCGGTTAAATGCATTGCGGCAGAACAGGCCGCTCAGAGCGCCCCTCTTGCTACACGACTCTTGAAAGGATGACTGCGTGGTACACTGTTGCAGCTTTTCAGACTTCCTGCTCTAGACTTCCAGTAGTACTCAAGCTGCACAGCTAATGTTCATCTTGTACATTTAATGCGGTATAAGACAGATGTGCATTGTAAATTGCGCGTTGTCTGACAACGAGGATGGAGCGTAGTAGACCTACCGCACGTCTTGAATCATCGCCGTCTTGCGGGCATCTTACTATTATTTTTTTTTCAGTGATCTGTAACAAATAGCGTGTGAGACAAGCAGGTAATTAAGTTAATTCGCGAGTTTTCATAAGGCCTCAGCTGATTCCGCCTGTCTCTTCAGTGCGGGACTCGAAGAGAAGATGCTATGCAGTGGCCACTGTAGTAGCCAGCCATCACATGAGCTTCACTTTCACTTTCGCCTCATTGTTGTGTTTCCCCTTTCCCTCTCTCCTAAAGTGGGCTAGCATGGCGGAGGCGTTCGTATTACACCGGCCGACCTCTCGTCCCTTGCACACATTAAATGTTTTTCTCTCTCTGCGAGTTATTTCATTCAATCTTGTTCCATATGAACGCCTGACAGCGCGAGTAGACCTGTCGCGGACAGAATAATATGAACAACGCTCGATCCGGCGTCCGAACTTTTCTGTCGTGTTGTGTAACGGAAATATAAATGTCTGCGGCCTATATGTGCAAGATCAAAGTAAATATTACTTGCATATGCATCAAACATTCCTTATGTTTCGCTAGGTAACACATCAGAAAACTTTGGTCGCCGAAGCGTTGTCCATATTCTTGTGTACGTGACTCTGGAATGGTCGGTGCGCGGAGATTTGACGAGGGTGGCAGTAAAAGTAGTGACCGATGACGTCAGAGAGAAGGACGGTAATATGTAACACATGGTTGCTGCTTGTATGCCCACTGCTAGCTAACAGCCATCATCGTCAGCCTAACTACGTCCACAGTAGGACACAGGCCTGTTCCAATGGTCTTCGATGAGCCTTGTCCTGTGCCAGCTGCGGCCACCTTATCCGTGCAAGCTTAGTTCCTAACCTCATCTACCGAAGGGACCCTCTGCTACGCTTACCTTCTATTGGTATCGACTCCGTTACGCAAAGTACTTTCTGACGGTGACGGCATTGATTGCGACCGAAGTTGGGACATGAAAGCACGAATGCCGAGTTAAGCTCTCTTGAAGCTCGTTCGCCTTTCCCTCGCTTGTGCAACGACGGTCGAAAATCTTTTGCGAAGTGTCCCGTCCTTCGCGTCGTCTTCGGGCGCCGTCGCGTTATCGTGTTCCACCGAAACCCGCATTGTCGGCGCCCGGAAAATCCCCTCGTCGAACTCGACGCTGAATTCCCCTATTCTTGCCTCCACCTCTTTTGGTTTCTTGCCTCCACCTCCCTTTGGTTCCTTGCCTCCACCTCCCTCTGGTTTCTTGCGTTCACCTCCCTTTGGTTTCTTGCCTCCACCTCCTTTGGTTTCTTGCCTCCACCTCCTTTGGTTTCTTGCCTCCACCTCCCTTTGGTTTCTTGCCTCCACTCCCTTTGGTTTCTTGTCTTCACCTCCCTTTGGTTTCTTGCCTCCACCTCCTTTGGTTTCTTGCCTCCACCTCCTTTGGTTTCTTGCCTCCACCTCCTTTGGTTTCTTGCCTCCACCTCCTTTGGTTTCTTGCCTCCACCTCCTTTGGTTTCTTGCCTCCACCTCCTTTGGTTTCTTGCCTCCACCTCCCTTTGGTTTCTTGCCTCCACCTCCCTTTGGTTTCTTGCCTCCACCTCCTTTGGTTTCTTGCCTCCACCACCTTTGGTTTCTTGCTCACCTCCCTTTGTTTCTTGCCTCCACCTCCCTTTGGTTTCTTGCCTCCACTCCATTGGTTCTTGCCTCCACCTCCGTTGGTTTCTTGCCTCCACCTCCTTTGGTTTCTTGCCTCCACCCCTTTCGTTGCTTGCTCACCTCCTTTGGTTTCTTGCCTCCACCTCCTTTGGTTTCTTGCCTCCACCTCCCTTTGGTTTCTTGCCTCCACCTCCTTTGGTTTCTTGCCTCCACCTCCTTGGTTTCTTGCCTCCACTCCGTTGGTTTCTTGCCTCGCCTTCTTTGGTTTATTGCCTCACCTCCTTTGGTTTCTTGCCTCACCTCCTTTGGTTTCTTACCTCCACTCCTTTGGTTTCTTGCCTCCACCTCCTTTGGTTTCTTGCCTCACCTCCCTTTGGTTTTTTGCCTCCACCTCCTTTGGTTTCTTGCTCAACCTCCTTTCATTTCTTGCTCACCTCTTTGGTTTCTTGCCTCCACCTCCCTTTGGTTTCTTGCCTCCACCTCCCTTTGGTTTCTTGTCTCCACCCACCTTTGGTTTCTTGTCTCTATCTCCGTTGGTTTCTTGCCTCCACCTCCTTTGGTTTCTTGCCTCCACCTCCCTTTGGTTTCTTGCCTCCACCTCCTTTGGTTTCTTGCCTCCACCTCCTTTGGTTTCTTGCCTCCACCACCTTTGGTTTCTTGCCTCCACCTCCTTTGGTTTCTTGTCCTCCACCTCCCTTTGGTTTCTTGCCTCCACCTCCTTTGGTTTCTTGCCTCCACCTCCTTTGGTTTCTTGCCTCCACCTCCGTTGGTTTCTTGCCTCCACCTCCTTTGGTTTCTTGCCTCCACCTCCTTTGGTTTCTTGCCTCCACCTCCTTTGGTTTCTTGCCTCCACCTCCTTTGGTTTCTTGCCTCCACCTCCTTTGGTTTCTTGCCTCCACCTCCTTTGGTTTCTTGTCTTCACCTCCCTTTGGTTTCTTGCCTCCACCTCCTTTGGTTTCTTGCCTCCACCTCCTTTGGTTTCTTGTCTCCACCTCCTTTGGTTTCTTGCCTCCACCTTCCTTTGGTTTCTTGCCTCCACCTCCCCTTTGGTTTCTTGCCTCCACCTCCGTTGGTTTCTTGCCTCCACCTCCTTGGTTTCTTGCCTCCACCTCCTTTGGTTTCTTGCCTCCACCTCCTTTGGTTTCTTGTCTCCACCTCCCTTTGGTTTCTTGCCTCCACCTCCCTTTGGTTTCTTGCCTCCACTCCATTTGGTTCCTTGCCTCCACCTCCTTTGGTTTCTTGCCTCCACCTCCTTTGGTTTCTTGCCTCCACCTCCTTTGGTTTCTTGCCTCCACCTCCCTTTGGTTTCTTGCCTCCACCTCCTTTGGTTTCTTGCCTCCACTTCCCTTTGGTTCCTTGCCTCCACCTCCTTTGGTTTCTTGCCTCCACCTCCCTTTGGTTTCTTGCCTCCACCTCCCTTTGGTTCCTTGCCTCCACCTCCGTTGGTTCCTTGCCTCCACCTCCTTTGGTTTCTTGCCTCCACCTCCTTTGGTTTCTTGCCTCCACCTCCTTTGGTTTCTTGCCTCCACCTCCCTTTGGTTTCTTGCCTCCACCTCCTTTGGTTTCTTGCCTCCACCTCCTTTGGTTTCTTGCCTCCACCTCCCTTTGGTTTCTTGCCTCCACCTCCTTTGGTTTCTTGCCTCCACCTCCTTTGGTTTCTTGCCTCCACCTCCTTTGGTTTCTTGCCTCACCTCCCTTTGGTTTCTTGCCTCCACCTCCTTTGGTTTCTTGCCTCCACCTCCTTTGGTTTCTTGCCTCCACCTCCTTTGGTTTCTTGCCTCCACCTCCCTTTGGTTTCTTGTCTCCACCCACCTTTGGTTTCTTGCCTCCACCTCCTTTGGTTTCTTGCCTCCACCTCCTTTGGTTTCTTGCCTCCACCTCCTTTGGTTTCTTGCCTCCACCTCCTTTGGTTTCTTGCCTCCACCTCCTTTGGTTTCTTGCCTCCACCCACCTTTGGTTTCTTGCCTCCACCTCCCTTTGGTTTCTTGCCTCCACCTCCCTTTGGTTTCTTGCCTCCACCTCCCTTTGGTTTCTTGCCTCCACCTCCCTTTGGTTTCTTGCCTCCACCTCCCTTTGGTTTCTTGCCTCCACCTCCTTTGGTTTCTTGCCTCCACCTCCCTTTGGTTTCTTGCCTCCACCTCCGTTGGTTTCTTGCCTCCACCTCCTTTGGTTTCTTGCCTCCACCTCCTTTGGTTTCTTGCCTCCACCTCCCTTTGGTTTCTTGCCTCCACCTCCTTTGGTTTCTTGTCTCCACCTCCCTTTGGTTTCTTGCCTCCACCTCCTTTGGTTTCTTGCCTCCACCTCCTTTGGTTTCTTGCCTCCACCTCCCTTTGGTTTCTTGCCTCCACCTCCTTTGGTTTCTTGTCCTCACCTCCTTTGGTTTCTTGCCTCCACCTCCTTTGGTTTCTTGCCTCCACCTCCCTTTGGTTTCTTGCCTCCACCTCCTTTGGTTTCTTGCCTCCACCTCCTTTGGTTTCTTGCCTCCACCTCCTTTGGTTTCTTGCCTCCACCTCCCTTTGCTTTCTTGCCTACACCTCCCTTATTTTCTAGTCGTTTTATGGCAGCACTGACGTCCCGTTCCCAATCTTCAATCTCCACCCCGCGGCCAGTTCCGATCGTGTTTCGACGTCCTCGAAAGCGATGTTGTCGCGAAACTTGTTTACCGTGCGCCTGTATTTCGTACCTTCGTGGGATTTCGTCCCCGGCGACGCGTTGCTGTCGCCTGTATATGGATTCGAGCTCAAGCGTGCCCCCGTCTTGGCTAGACTTGGCTTGCGGTGCACACGAACAAGAACAAGACTTGGCGCTCAGCTGCTGACCCGAATGACGCGCGTTCGATCCCGGCCGCGGCGGTCGCATTTCCATGGAGGCGATATTCAAGAGGCCCGTGTGCTGTGCGATGTCCGTGCACGTTAAAGAACCCCAGGTGGTCGAAATTTCAGGAGCCCTTCACTACGGTGTCCCCATAGTCTGAGTCTCTCCGGGACGTTAAACCCCGTAAACCATGAACCAGTACATTCAACAGTATGATGATGATGATGTCATGTCCAAAGAGCGCCATGGCACTAAGTGTTTTGGTTTACACAAGATAGGGTTGAAGATCCATTTTTTTCAAAGCTGTCACCCGATAGAAACCGAGCGCCTGTCCAGGGAAGGCTTATACCCATTGGTAACTTTTGGCTACCTGACGGCACTAGGGATCTTTATTATTACATCGTGAGTCCTCGTCCCGTAGTTTTCGCTCTTGGTGTAGTTGAAATATTTGCTTTAGTATGTGTTTTACTTAGATTAGCTAGAAATGTTTGCTTCAGTATGTGTTTCACTAAGATTAGCTAGTCTATTAAAGTTTCGGTTTGCTAAAGTTTCGTTTTCTCGTCCGCTAGGCTGTGTACTGCAGAAAAACCTTCAAATTCTGCGCTGCGCCACATGAGTTAAGATCCCTAGAGTCCGATTGTAAGTAAAAAATAAATAAATAAAGGAAGGATTTGGGAAGAAACTCTATGGCTCTTGTGCTGTGCCGCGCGGATGTAAGCGCGTTCTTAATGGCTGCTTTTTTTGTTCATTGTCCCGCTTTCCACACTGAAGAGATTAACGATTTTTTAATGGCGTCTCGTATAATGACGACGCGTCCTCGGGGGTTTTCGTCGTGTTCCCGCTTCGGGCGGTCCAGCAGGATGTTTGCGGAGATATTAAGAAGAGAGAGAGAGAGAGAAAAGAAGCAAGGGAGAGAATGAAAGCCCGCGTTGTTTTTCTGTACGACCAGATAATCCTCGGAAAATTGCTGCTCGTCTAAGGGCTCCCCGCTGGTGCCCGGGACTTTTCATGGGCGCAATGCGTGCTAAAAGTAAATACTGCAAAATGGAGACAGACTTGTAATTTCCTCGAATCGCCTGCGCAGCCGGGGCAGACGAAAAGGAAGTACAGAAAGAGCACCTCAAAAGTTGCGTGCACTATTTCCGTGGGCATCGGGGAGGGGTATTGGTCGGAAGTCGGCTTGAGCGTCGCTGTATTGCCGCTGTAATCGTTCTTAATGACCACGGAACATAGTTTATGTACATAAGTGCACTCATACGAGCATGCTTTCAGTCTTCGTAATTTGTTCCGGGTTTCTGTCGCTATATTATCAGTTTCAAGGTCTTTACAAATCCAGATAGATGCTGATCATTTTCTCACGAATATGGTGTCGCGTATTGCGCTATGTGTTTGTTTCACCCCATAAGATGTATTAATATCTAGCTGTACTGTGTGCCTATGTTGCTTCATGTGTTGCTGTTCATGTATTGCTTCTAGCCTGTCCATGTGTTGCTTACATTAAGCGAAAAGGTTCACTACGCTAGGTAAAGCAGTCGTCGCGCAGGCCGGAAAATGACCTTGAACGACCTTCAGCCCAACCACGTTAGCCGTGCAGGACCATATGTGGTACAGTTATGGTGTCGAACCCTTGATCCGTGACCTTGACCGATGACCTTTAGTTGACCTTTGACATTGGATGGCCTTGGGGTTGACCTTAAGAACATCCGATGGGGTGATGTGAAGCCACGTGATGACATCCGATGGGGGTGTCGTAAGACCATGTCGATACCACGTCATAGCCACGTGGTCGTGTGGATATATATAGAACGGCTGTCGCGAGCGTGTAGCGCAGCTGCCATGGACGAGCCTCAGACGCTTAGCAAGCGTCCTTTCTTTTCGCTGAATTCCAGGGTTAGCCAAGTCAATCCACTGCCAATTTTTTTATGTCTTATGTTGTGCGGTTAGCAGGAGGATTTCCTGTGATTGTAGTTGGAAGTTTCACCTGTTTTCGACTTTAGACGGGAGATGAGGCATCGTCGGTCTTAAGGCCATTTGCCGTGTCTTCCACTTTCATTTTAAAGAAAATAAAGTGAACTGAACTTGAATGAAATATCTAAAAGCATGTAAGACCTGAACGTTATGCCCGTAATTATGCCGCGAAAAAAGTCTGTCCCCTCTTTCGTTAGCAAGACGGCCCGACAGACGACGACACAACCGTGCTAGCTAACGTTAAGTAGGCCTTTTTTTAAATGGCGTTACCATCGGACCACCTTAAGCAGAGATTGACTCTAAAAAAGCCCGTTATCAGAAGTGACAAAGGAATTGCAATGCTCTGAAACTCATCAATATCTATGTACACAGTCCCAATTTTTTTCAGTAATACCCCGCGAGCTTTGATTGCTCAGTCGGTCAGCGCCATGACGGAGCTCCGGAAGCGAGAGTAGCGACATGGCGCATGCGCACAAGGCCCTCTCCCAGAGCGAACGTCGTCTGCTCGCTATGATTTCCGCCGTTGTTATAACATTGCGACCCCTACGTTACACTAAGTCAGTGCGTGTGTGAGCTGTTGCGGCGTGTTCCTCACAAAAAAAAGTCATGAAAATTTGAAACCTTCCTTCTCTCACCAGATGCAAACTTGTGACCGAACGGGTTAAACTCCCCTCCGACACCGCACCACGAATCACCTCGAGATCCCCAAGCCGATCCCGGCGCATTTCGCGCCGTCAAGAGACGACTTTCGTTCTCCCGAGTTTCCTCCCGGACAAGTTTCGGTGGGCGTGGACCCAGTCGCACGGTCATGAATCACGGAGGCCGCTCTCCAGCGACGGGTGTAACGGGATCTCGAAGTCCTCTATTACATAGAAAGGAGCCGATGCGCTCCCCAGCGCATCGGCTCCTTTCGCGCGTGGAGGGCGGATAAATATGATGGAGCGCGTGTGTAGGCGAGTGAACACGCCCTTGGGACTGACGCTTCTCGCCGTCTTCCTCGATCGCGCCCCCTCGCGGAGAGGAACATTGACGAAAGTTGAGATTCTGCTCCGTAGACTCACCGCCGTGAGGCCTTGGGAACCATCCATTTTTGTCGCCGCTTCATCACATCTATACCTATACTTGGCAGATATTTTTGTGATTTTTTTTTCTGAGCGCTTGGATTTTTTGCATTTTTTGTTGAGATTGCTCTGACATTTTGAAGTCTGTTTGTTTTAATGCAACCCATAAAACGACTCCGGCACCACAGTCGTTTTGTGACTATTTCGACGAGTTACATGCGCTGGAGAGGTTGCTTTGCCTGCAAGCTTCTCGGAAGCGAAGGTAATTTGGCGCGATGTAGCCAAAATTTGTTGGCCCACAGCGCCGAGGGTGACCGCGTTTTCAAAATTCTAAAACATGATATGGATATTATTTATGCTGGGCTACACGCCTCTTCGTAATTAAAGAGCTCAACATGATGATGGTGATGGATTTTTATGGCGCAAGGCCATCTGTGGCCAAAGAGTGCCATGGCACGGGGTATTTTCTTCTACTCAAGGTGTGGTCAAAGACCCATTTCCCAAGCATTTAACCCTGCAGAAGCCGAGCACCAGGCCAGGGAAAAGCTTGTACCCATTGTATCACCGGTGGGTACCCGGCGGCACTGGGGATCGAACCCCGCACCGCCCGCATGCGAGGCGGATGATCAGACCACTAGGCCACAGCTGCGGTCCTTAAGGAGCTTAACATTGATAGTTTAAAAGTGAACTATTCAATATTAGGCTACCAGCCTGCTAGTTAGCGCGTTTAAGCTGTATTCTGGTCTACTACACTGCTGACAATGATATGCCGAAAAAAGCGCTATTCTAAATCAAAGAGCCTGTTTTTAAGAGTTGTGTAAAGTCTTAGGTGAAACACCCTGTATATTCTCTTGATCATGCACTAAATCCTCAGTTAGCACTTGTGTTGTTTTGGGCGCAATGATTTTTTTTATATGTATGTAAGGTAGAGAGGGGGGGGGGGTTAATGCAGTTTCTTACAGTAAAATATGTCTCTTTCTTGCGGTGATCTCGCTAACGATTGTGTTTCTCCCTTTCTCTATTTCCCCTACAGAAATGCTCGGACGCCAGCGTAACAAAGATTGATAACTCCACTTTTGCCCGCACCGTGCCTTCAGCAGAACTGGTAAGCAGACGACCCAATGTTTTCGTGGTTCCTGTGCGCAAAAGCGGGCTGTTGGCTTAATTGAGAGAGAGTAGACTATAATGTAGACTAAAGTAGACTAAAGCTGGGAATTTTAATCTTTGTATTCGGTAACTGCGGCGTCGGCATTAACTGCTGCTGCAAAAGCCAGTGAATAGATTTATCAGTCGATCCATGAATAGGCGCATAAATTACTCGCTCGTGACGTCATGGGTGCCATGATGGCGAACCGCGCATAGCTTCCACTGTGCAGCTAGGCCTGTCCAGCTGGAGGCAACCGGAATATACCGGGTGACTTTTTTTAACGTTTAGAGATTTTAGTTTAAAAACCCTGAGATATACATCGATGCGGTCTGTGCAGAGGGGCTGTGCAACAATGTCGACATAATTGTACGTGATTGAGCTCAATTAATAAACTCCTGATTACCTAAAATAACAAATCAGTTTTTATTTGTTATGGGAGCAAGATTGTATTGCGAAACGGAAGGCCGTCGACATCAAAGGCGAGCCCAGTTTTTAAATTTTCAGAATCGGCATACTGGTTCGAAATATCGAGCTTCGAAAATACGCTTTTGAAAGCTCGTTGAGTTGCCATTCCCCCGTTGCACATTATATAATGGCTGCACTGTGCGTGTTATTATCGCCAATATCACGTTGGCTTATTATACATCCCAAAATGCGCAACCCAAGTTTGTAATGCCTGCGTTAAAAATGCGAGCTCCGCCATTTTATAAATGTGCTAAGCAGGAAAGCCAACATACCGAGGTTCCAAAACCGTATAGTTTTGACTCTCGATATTTCGAACCACAATGCCGATTCTGAAAAATTGAAAACTTGGTTTTCTTTCGATGTCGTTCAATTTCTCAGTATAATCTGGCTCCCTAAAATTAAAGTTTAAAAAGTTGATTAGTTTATTGGTCGTCTATTAAGCTCTGTCATGTACATAACGTCCGCATTGCTGTACATCTTGACTTGCACAGGCCGCACAGACGTATCTCGCACTGTTTTTTTTAAATCTGTAAACGTAAAAAAAAATCGGCCGGTGTAAACGCGGAGGTTCTCGGTCAGCAACCGGTTTGCCAACATGGCGGCTGCTTCGACATCGGTGCGAGCCGTCTGCAACCGAAAAGTGTCAGCAAACCAGCGCGTTCATTCAGTTATCACCGCTTGACTTAAGTTTAAACGCCGTGACTAATGGGACCAGTGGGACGGAGCGGTTATAGGAACAGCAACAGCATTTTACTTCACAACTGGTTTAAGTGCGCCCTAGAAATGCCTCTATGCCGGACTCGTCGGCTAAATCTGTGTACCTCACGCCAGAAGCTCAGTTGTAACTCGTCAGAACTGCACAGGTTTGTGAGCCCTCACCTCGCACCCATGCATAGCCCGAAAAAGCTGCCCGCGACGAAACGCCTCCGTCTGCTTTTTATCTCGCGCGCGGAGATTCGCCATCTTGGTGACAGATGGCGCCACGGTGTTATTTCGGCAGCTGAACTTGTTTATTTGGAATGTCGTGGTATCCATCCCGATTTCGGTGCCGTCCGAGGAGGCACTAGAGTACGGGCCTAATGAAGGTCACGTGAGTGTCCGCAGTATAGAGGTCAGCAAAAAACCTTTCAAGAACTGCTGGGTTGAAAGCAGGGAAAGGGACCTAGGAGTCGGAATCGGCATATACTTAAAGGAACTGTAATTTGTACTTGAAAGAAAGGTTAATTTCATGCTAGTGATTATTGAGGAGCCCAGCATATACCGTTACGAAAAACAGCATCAGTCAAACGATACCGCCAGATGTACCCTCTGAGTATGGTTAATGTCGAACATGTTCATACCACGAGTTTCATGGTAGACTAAGCAAATCTCGAAAATAGGTTTTTGAGAAAAGCTCCACTTCTCTTAGTGAAATGGCAGCGCACAAGCAAACACAGACAGAAAGAAAGGGACAAGCGCGTCCCCTTCTTTCTGTCTGTGTTTGCTTGTGCGCTGCCATTTCATAAACATACAAAACCAAATAGCCCAGTCTGCCAATTTACTCCACTTCTCGCATGCAAAGCTGAAGGTCAAATGGCGCCTGGATTTGACCTCTAACTGCAGGCTCGCTGCAGCTGCGGCTGTGACGTCATACCGCGTTACTTGACGCAGCTCTTGCCGCTCGTTCCGCCAGTTCTCGCCAGTTGTGTTACGCTATGCTATAACTCTCTAATAATAGAGAGTTATAGCACAGCGCGATCCGCGGTGCACTGCTGGGTACACGCTGATTAGTCCTGACGCGTATGACGCGGTGCCCCGAGGTAGCAGATCACGGTTCGCGCTATGCTATAACTCTCTAATAATAGAGAGTTATAGCACAGCGCGATCTGCGGTGCACCGCTGGGTACACGCTGATTGGTCCTGACGCGTGTGGCGCGCACGCAGCCGACGGATACGTGGCGCCATCTGGCGCCCCCAGGGTGATCTACGCATGCGCAGTGGCGCCTCGTGGAAGTGGATCACGGGAGCAGTTCGCGCTATGCTATAACTCTCTACTATGCCGCAAAAGCGATATTTTGTACCCCAAAAAGCCTCTCTCGAAAATCACCCCGAAACACCTGCAGTGTGCACCTGGTCAGTACAACAGATGCGTCGCGCAGGTGGTCCGCAGCGTGACGGCGCTACTGCGCTTCTTCAACTGGCGCAAGTTCAGCATCTTGCACGAGCGCTCGACGCTGCACACCACAGTGGCGCAACACCTCGAGAAGCAGGCCAACACCGAGCGGGGCTTCACCATCAACTCCAACAACGCCTTCAGCTCGGAGCTGAGCTGCTGCGAGCTCAAGCAGGATTGCTGCCTCACGGCCATGACCAAGATACTCGAAGACACGTACCGCAAGACGCGCAGTGAGTACGGCCACCCACCCGGGGCATTTCTGTACGATGCCCGCTTCCTAAGTTGATCGTGGGGCCCTTTAACCTCTATAAAACTGCTCTATAGATTTGCTGTAGTCTATATATATATATATATATATATATATATATATATATATATATATATATATATATATATATATATATATATATATATATATATATATATATATGTATATTAAAAACAAAGAAAAAAATAGGAACGTTCCCTATGCACCTTCGTTTCGATGACTGTTAGCTTCCTTCATATCTATCTAATCTATCTGTCTGTCTATCCGTTTATCCATATATATATATATATAATATATATATATATATATATATATATATATATATATATATATATATATATATATATATATATATAGCCGCGGTGGCTGAGTGGTTATGGCGCTCGGCTGCTGGCCCCGAAAGACGCGAGTTGGATCCCGGCCGCGGCGGTCGAATTTCAATGAAGGCGAAATTCTAGAGGCCCGTGTACTCTGCGATGTCAGTGCACGTTAAAGAACTCCAGGTGGTCGAAATTTCCGGAGCCCTTCACTACGGCGTCTCTCATAACCTGAGTCGCTTTGGGACGTTAAATCCCCATACACACACACACACACACACATACACACACACACACACACACACACACACACACACACACACACACACACACACATATATATATATATATATATATATATATATATATATATATATATATATATATATATATATATATATATATATAACCATCCCCTATGCCCTATGGTTTACCAAAGTTTAAAGAACTATCCATATGATTGTTCAAAGCCCGTGGATAGCGGCATATGCGATTAAAGTTTCTCTGAGAACGTATATCACCTCGCATATAGAAATGTTTTTCGGTCAATAAGGTCTTGTGGCCGCATGGTTTTCTTTTCAGCCGAGTATGAGGCAGCCACGAAGCCTTTAGCCATAAATTGCCTAAGGTTCGAACCCTCGTCCCGACCTTTCAAGACTTCTTCAAGTGCCCCGCTAGTTTACGGCCGTGAAGCCAACCACGTGGCCCGGACACTTTTCACCAAGGTTTCACACAGTTGCCGTCGCAGTACTGTCGTAATAATAATAATAATCATTGGTTTTGGGGGGAAAGGAAATGGCGCAGTATCTGTCTCATATATCGTTGGACACCTGAACCGCGCCGTAAGGGAAGGGACAAGGGAGGGAGTGAAAGAAGAAGGGAAGACGGAGGTGCCGTAGTGGAGGGCTCCGGAATAATTTCGACCACCTGGGGATCTTTAACGTGCACTGACATCGCACAGCACACGGGCGCCTTAGCGTTTTTCCTCCATAAAAACGCAGCCGCCGCGGTCGGGTTCGAGCCCGGGAACTCCGGATCAGTAGTCGAGCGCCCTAACCACTGAGCCACCGCGGCGGGTAGTACTGTCGTACGCAAGACAGCCGCATAGGCCAAACTGAATATAGAAGCCCCTGAACTCGTGGCCGGTGTCAGCTGCGGTGCCGCGCCCCGTGGTGTGACACTTCGCCGTTCCTGTTTCCTCTTTCGGATGCAGTCCCAACGTGGCCGGATTAGGCGAAGGTCCCGCGGGCGGGACGCGTTATGTGGGTCGCGATAGGTGCGCTTGGCTCTGGGAACTATAAACCCTTGCGTGCGAGGGGTCGGGGAAGATAGCGTAGCTTGAAAGCCGGGCAAGGCGTAGAGGTAAAGGGAGAGAAGCAACTATCGCCTCTTGCCTGATGGTTACGGCGCCATTTCCTTTCCTCAAAACCACATTTTTTTTTTGTGCCCGAAATGTTTTCGTACGTACGATATGTGTTGACTTACGACTGTATGCTAATGAGGTGTCTCGTTAGAAAGAAAGAAATAAAGGAGAGAAGGAAGGAGGGAAGGGAGGAGGGAGGGAGGGAAGGAAGGGAAGGAAGGAAGGAAGGAAGGAAGGAGGGAGGGAGGAAGGAAGGAGGGAAGGAAGGAAGGAAGGAAGGAAGGAAGGAAGGAAGGAAGGAAGGAAGGAGGGAAGGAAGGAGGGAGGAAGGAAGGGAGGAGGGAGGGAGGGAAGGAGGGAGGAAGGAAGGAAGGAAAGAAGGAAGGAAGGAAGGAAAGAAAGAAAGAAAGGAAAAAAATAAAAAAGTTTAATATAAAAATTGGTTGGATATAAAAAAATAGCTGATGGCCTAGCTCTGTGAGGCCAGGATATACGTAGCGAAAGCGCGGAGACTTCTGCATCGGAAGAGTGCATTCAATAGATGCGCCTGTATTCGTGGTCAAAGCTGGAGCCGTCGTGGCAGAGTGGTGGCGTCTCCGCCTCAAACGCCAAAGGCCCTCCCTGGCTCGATTCCGAGCCTCGGCGCAGGTTTTTATTATTTATTATTCAGTGAGTGTGCGGGGGGCTTCAGTGGCTGCCGTAGATGCCGCCACCGAATACGTTGGTTAGCGGTTAAGCGCATTGGCAGCAGCAGCAGCAGGCACTGATTCGGAATTGACAAAAACAATGCATGGCCTATTTAATGTCAAATTTCGGTGCCGAAGTAAAAATAAAATTTGGTTCTTGAACTCGAGCCGAGTGTTCCCCTAAGTACTGAACTGCAGATGAGCCCGATTTCCTCGGGCACCAGCCCAAGAACTTAACAGTCGCGCCGGAAAATGTTCCTCTATAGTCGGATACAACTTAAGTCTGCAGTGAAGCTCCGCCCACATTCAGGACCGGCGCACAGAATTCCTCCACGACAAAAATGTAGGCCGTTGTTAAAACTTCTCTTGTCACCTAAACAAGAAGCTAACCATGAGAAAAAAAGTTAAGCTCTAGAATTTTGATACCTGGCTTGTTTAATAAAGTCAAATATTAAAAAGCTGATTTCGTTCACTTTTGTGACTGGCTAGCGGAGTAATACAGTACGCCGCGGACCGTGGCCCAGTGTTAACAACTCCTGTTTTTTTTTTTTAAGTTGTATCCTGCTATAGTATCCCGCCTAAATCCAACCCCGCGCTTTGTATTCTTGCACTTTTGCCTAGAGCCGGCCACCGCCACTTGCAGCGTGCAAAGTTTCCTACGGCACCCACCCCAGGGTGGCGGTGTTGGTGCAGTGCACAGGCAGCGACGAGACAGAGGAAAGCGTTGTGTCGCGCTCTAGCGCGCTCGCCCGAAATAGCCGCGTTATCGGAGCCATTCGACGTCTCGTCTTCGCTCTGGCATGTTGTCTGTGTTCCCGTCGGGCGCACCCAGTTGTTTCCTTTTTTTTTTTGAATCCGCCTCTGCCCTTCTCTGTTCTGTAGCTCTCTCTCTCTCTCCCTGCCTTCCCTTTCAGTCGCGGTCAGTCTTTCCTCTGACCTTCGTATTTATCCTGAAACTCGCGCGCGCGCCTGTTTCCGCTTTGTATTACGCGAACGCTCGAGCCGTCGCCTCTTCTTGTTGCCCGCGCTGTTTTCCTCCAGGGCTTGCGCATGCTCGCGTTCTGTGTGTGGGTGCGCGGCGGTGGTGGTAAGAATTTTATTTGGTGCACTGGGATGGGTTTTAAGGCAAAGTGGAGGGCTTCACCCCTCCGCTGCTTGGGTGGTGGTCCTTATTTCGGGACACCGTTGGCGGCAGCCGCCGCCCGTACTCTTTGGACCAGAGCCCTCTGGGACTCCAGGTCATATAGCAGTCGGACAGGGTCGCCTCCCAGCTAGCGCTTTCTCGTTGGATGATTTATTATGTCTATCCCTGGATTTTTCTCTGCTGCTGTTGCTGATAGGAAGAAGGAGAAAGAAAAGTGCACGCTCCTGCCTACTGGCTCAAGCCGAGCCACGTTCGCTGCCGCGTGCTGAAAGTAGGAGAGTTAAAGGATAGGAGACGAGAGGAGAGGAGAGGATAGATAGATAGATAGATAGATAGATAGATAGATAGATAGATAGATAGATAGATAGATAGATAGATAGATAGATAGATAGATAGATAGATAGATAGATGGATGGATGGATGGATGGATGGATGGATGGATGGATGGATGGATGGATGGATGGATGGATGGACGGACGGACGGACGGACGGACGGACGGACGGACGGACGGACGGACGGACGGACGGACGGACGGACGGACGGACGGACGGATGGATGGAAGAGGCGCACGCTAATATGCCCCAGGCCGATCCCGGAGGCAGTGCAATACCGGGCCGACCCGTGCCAGAGTGCGTCTACCACTCCGCCATATTCCAAAAATAAGTTCTATATCTTGGATCTAAGGACCAGCAGCAGTTATTAAATTAGGTGTCAGATAGCAGGCCATATAAGCTTGTGGATTTTTCTCTGGCAGGCCCATACCACATGTGGTATCCGTCTGCCTACGTGTCACAGATTTTGCACTACCACGAAAAAGTCGAGTCTGTATGTTTAAAGTAGCAGGGCTTAGGGGTTACTCCGTTTGCAGCCTTCTGAGGTGTTCCTCAGTTCTATTCAGGCCCTTGGCGGGCTCTAGGAAAGTCTGCCTACTGAGGCGCAGATATGTTGCAATATCCGCGTAAGTGGAAAGCGGATGCGGTACAGGAGTACCGACAGTCTGGGAATCGACCATTTGCGGGAAAGTTTCTGCGCATGCGCGGTGAAGGCGCAACCAGCGCCCTCTGTAGGCGATTTGGTTATGGTGGGAAAACATGAGCCGACAGTGCATTCCTGCGCTGTAGTGCGGCGACTGATGTGAGTAATAATAATTGGTTTTGGGGGGAAAGTAAATGGCGCAGTACCTGTCTCGTATATCGTTGGAAACCTGAACCGCGCCGTAAGGGAAGGAATAAAGGAGGGAGTGAAAGAAGGGAAGAAGGAGGTGCCGTAGTGGAGGGCTCCGGAATAATTTCGACCACCTGGGGATCTTTAATGTGCACTGACATCGCACAGCACACGGGCGCCTTAGCGTTTTTCCTCGCGCTGTAGATGCCCTCTTGCATAGGGCCCGCCGCGTCTACATAGTGCGTCCCATTTTTGCTGCTGTAGTGGTTCTCGATAGCTGTAGCTTCCCTTCTACCTTGATTGTGTTCCGGATGCATGTAGTCCGATTTGGCCCTGTAATATACCAGGCGTTTCACAGAAGGCCGCCACTAGTTTCTAAAAATAGGTTTTTGAGGTAAAGAGAAGTTTGTCTTGGCATAGTAACAGTAGTACTGAAAGACGTCAGAAAACAGGCGAATCTTGTTAATTATAGTAAAGTGATTAACTAAATTTCGAAAGTTAACTTTTTAACTGTACCCGCCGCGGTGGCTCAGTGGTTAAGGCGCTCGACTACTGATCCGGAGTTCCCGGGTTCGAACCCGACCGCGGCGGCTGCGTTTTTATGGAGGAAAAACGCTGAGGCGCCCGTGTGCTGTGCGATGTCAGTGCACGTTAAAGATCCCCAGGTGGTCGAAATTATTCCGGAGCCCTCCACTACGGCACCTCCTTCTTCCTTTCTTCTTTCACTCCCTCCCTTGTCCCTTCCCTTACGGCGCGGTTCAGGTGTCCAACGATATATGAGACAGATACTGCGCCATTTCCTTTCCCCAAAAACCAATTATTATTATTATTTAACTGTTACATATAGGCGCCTGATTGAAATTATAGATATGTAGCCGGCCGCTAGTAATAGCTGTATCAATTTTTATAAATTCGAATACGCGTTTACCTTCGCCGCTGCAGTGGGTCGATAAATTTGAGCTATATTTCTCGCGCAATTTGAAAACCGCGCGCCTGCGGAGAGCGCACAGCGGCGTCCGTCACTCCATGGCGCACGTATCACGTGACGGTCTCTGCCCCGTCCGCGCTGTAACAGTGAGGTGGGTGGCCAGGAACGGTGAGCGTCGCAAAGCGGGCGAGGCATATGAATGAATGAATGAATGAATGAATGAATGAATGAATGAATGAATGAATGAATGAACTTTATTCCCGTCATCATGGGGCCTCACGGTAGGGGCGCAGCAGTTAGGAGGGGGTGCCTCCCAGCCGGCTCTCAGCTCCGGCGATCACGGAGTCTTGTAGTAAGCTGTCTCCGCCTGAGGGAAGAGCGAGAGGGCGGGGCACAGAATGTCACGTGTCACGAAGTTGAAAGGCGCGGTAACATACCTTGGAGGAAAGGATTGAGGAAGCGGTGAAAGGTGGCAGGAAGTGAACCATTTCGTTCGACGTTACTAATGAATGAACTCAGTTCTATGTCAAGCGGCAATCGTAACATTTTGTCGCGACCCTCCTTTTTAGAGCGTCATAATAATAATTGGTTTTGGGGGAAAGGAAATGGCGCAGTATCTATCTCATATATATCGTTGGACACCCGAACCGCGCCATAAGGGAAGGGATAAAGGAGGGAGTGAAAGCAGAAAGGAAGGAAGAGGTGCCGTAGTGGAGGGCTCCGGAATAATTTCGACCACCTGGGGATCTTTAACGTGCACTGACATCGCACAGCATACGGGCGCCTTAGCGTTTTTCCTCCATAAAAACGCAGCCGCCGCGGTCGGGTTCGAACCCGGGAACTCCGGATCAGTAGTCGAGCGCCCTAACCACTGAGCCACCGCGGCGGGTGAAAGGTGGCAGGAAGTGAACCATTTCGTTCGACGTTACTAATGAATGAACTCATGTTCTATGTCAGGCGGCAATCGTAACATTTTGTCGCGACCCTCCTTTTTAGAGCGTCATAATAATAATAATAATTGGTTTTGGGGGAAAGGAAATGGCGCAGTATCTATCTCATATATATCGTTGGACACCCGAACCGCGCCGTATGGGAAGGGATAAAGGAGGGAGTGGAAGAAGAAAGGAAGAAAGAGGTGCCGTAGTGGAAGGCTCCGGAATAATTTTGGACCACCTGGGGATCTTTAACGTGCACTGACATCGCACAGCACACGGGCGCCTTAGCGTTTTTCCTCCATAAAAACGCAGCCGCCGCGGTCGGGTTCGAACCCGGGAACTCCGGATCAGTAGTCGAGCGCCCTAACCACTGAGCCACCGCGGCGGGTGAAAGGTGGCAGGAAGTGAACCATTTCGTTCGACGTTACTAATGAATGAACTCATGTTCTATGTCAGGCGGCAATCGTAACATTTTGTCGCGACCCTCCTTTTTAGAGCGTCATAATAATAATAATAATTGGTTTTGGGGGAAAGGAAATGGCGCAGTATCTATCTCATATATATCGTTGGACACCCGAACCGCGCCGTATGGGAAGGGATAAAGGAGGGAGTGGAAGAAGAAAGGAAGAATGAGGTGCCGTAGTGGAGGGCTCCGGAATAATTTCGACCACCTGGGGATCTTTAACGTGCACTGACATCGCACAGCACACGGGCGCCTTAGCGTTTTTCCTCCATAAAAACGCAGCCGCCGCGGTCGGGTTCGAACCCGGGAACTCCGGATCAGTAGTCGCGCGCCCTAACCACTGAGCCACCGCGGCGGGTTAGAGCGTCAGCTCATTCCTCAGTTTCGCTCCGTCGTCATCGGCGTCCGCAGCGCCACCTGCCGCGCTGGACAGGTGGCGAGGTGTAGAGAGGGAAATTCGCCCCGCCGGACGTCTATAAGTTCTCTGGCGGTACATAGTGAACATTTTGGTGCAGATTACGTGATTTTGAAAAGATCGGCATTGGCAGATTTTTTTTTTCGTCTTTGGAGCCGCTGCGGTGGCTGAGTGGTTATGGCGCTCGGCTGCTGGCCGGAAAGACGCGGGTTCGATCCTGGCCGCGGCGGTTGAACTTCGATGGGGGCGAAATTCTAGAAGCCCGTGTGCTGTGCGATTTCAGTGCACGTTAAAGAACCCCAGATGGTCGAAATTTGCGGAGCCCTCCACTGTGGCACCTCTCATAGCCTGAGCCGCTTTGGGATGTTAAACCCCCGTAAACCATAAACCATTTTTCGTCTTCATTAGCGGTATCGCGAGTCCTATTAACGGCTGCCGCCGTGATTATCAGAAGTGGTATGCGTGTCAGAGCGACCGCCACTGTCACTCAGTATATGGGAATTGTGGGGGTGGCAATGCCGGGACGTATGATAAATGACTGTATATGATTCGCCCATTTAACATGTGTGCCTTTCCGTGCAGTATACGTGTACATGGGCAATTATCGGGACCTGTACACGCTGCTCATCGCCATGCGCATGCGCGGACTCACGGACAACGCCGAGTATCTGGTCATCATGATCGACCACGACATCCTATCATGGGAGGACTTCAACGTGAACTTCTTCGGTAGGTGGCCTTCTTATGCTCTGATAATTCTCATTACCAGCAAAATTTGGGACCACCTTGCTCGGGACAGCGCCCAGCCAGTGCCGCTAAGCCTAGCGGCCTACAACTTTGTTCTCCAGCCGTTCGGTCGTTGTCTTTCAATTACGTCATGAATGATGTAAAGGTGCAATTTTTTTATGTTCAAAGACATGCGCCACGTGGTGGCAGCCAAGGGAACTAAAAGTGCATGTCCCAAATTCTTAGTAAATTCCTGTGGACGTCCCGTGGACGTCCACAAGACGTCCAAGGCAGTTTCAATGCTTACTGAGTTGGCCCATCATGGCATAAGTTAGTGCGAGGCCACAAGGTGGCACGGAAATTTTGCTATGTTTGTTTAAGTTGCCTGTATCATCCTGTTATTAATAGATGCAGTGTTATGATGAAACAGAGGATTAATTCCAAGTAAAGGTTAGTGTTACAGGGTCTGGCAGAGAATAGCATGGATAAATTGACAAACTTGCACCAATATGGTAGCTGCAGTTGTCTCAGAACATGGCTGATTGTAGTTCATGTAATGTATGTGCACTGTGCACATATCCTGCATCGATGAATGATGCAAATGGGGTCTTTATGATGTCTGTCGGAGTCTCTGAAAGCATTGCATGCACTCCTGTTGGCAGCATTAAGAAATGTACCAATTGTAGCAAGGCATGCTCGCTCAGCATAGACCACACGCTACATTCGACTTTGCATCCATGGTATTGAATGGTGATTGCATTGGAACCTATATCATTTGTTTTGGAATAACTAACAGTATGTAGTCTTTTCTTTCTTCTGTCATCACTATAAACACCTTATTTTAGTTGCATGTCCTCTTCTCTGTTATGATGCATAGGACAGTGTACATGGACCACCATGTGGTGTTTGCCTGCGACCGCTGCATAACTTATAATTAAATTTCTTCACTCATGCTGTTTAGGTTTCATCACTCAAACGATGGCTGTGGCATGTGAGAAGTTTTAGGTCATGTGAGGCATCAAAAAACGTGCAGTATAACTGCTGATGTGTTGTTTTTTGTTATTCCAACTCTTAAAGTTGGCTTGTTAAGAACTGCAGTGAATTAAAACCTTGTATCGGAAATTATATTATTCATGCCTCACATGACTTGTACACTCCTTACACATCACAGCCATCATTCAGTTGCTGGAACTGAAACCAAAACAGCATCAAGAAATTAAATTAAACGCTATCTAGCAGACTTAGGGGAATACCATGGAGTGATCCATGTAAATGCCTAATGCATCATTTGAAGAAGAAAAGATGCAAACAAAAATTTGGTATCTATAGTCCTTTAAGCTTCGAGGCAACCTTCTTCAGGCAGGCAGAGTGCTCAAGCAAACCCACTGCAGCTCGTTCGGCTGGTTGACTGCAATCATACAGTATCGTGACACGCGCCCCACGTCGTGCAGCCAATGTGCAGGGGAAGGACATCCGGGCACTGAACGACGCGTGCAGCCAGCTGATGGTCATCGTGCCCAGGCCTCCCGCTGGCGAGTTCTATTCCAACTTCACTGAGCACGTGCGAGAGAACAACCGGAAGGAGCCCTTCAAGTTTCCTCCTGGGCTGGCCTCCTTCAAGATGGTTCGTGCCACGGCACTTATCACTGTTCGCCATTGTCAGCTGTCTTGTTCATTTCAGGCCATACTACATATAAGTTTGTACTGGACATTTTTTCTTTTGTCTTAAGCCTTGGGATAACTGCTTAGTTGCATGAAGGGAATTTCAACAACAGAAGTGCTAGCCTTCACTTGCTTATAGACTAATCTGCTCGTTAGTCTGCAGGTGCCTCTCAAATGTTCACCACCTAGCTACATTCTAGACTACACGAAACTGTTTCATGGGTGTGCACCAGTTCAAGTGTTACAACAGTTAACCATCACAACTGGTTGGAAAGCAACAGACGGTGTGTGTTTGTTATTTTTTCTTCAGGATGCATACCATATACGATGAACCATCGACAGACTGCATGCCAGTGAGAGCACCTCAGAGTGACTATTACAGCTATTACAACAGCATAACTATTACAATCTGCATGAGCGGGATAAATGGTGTATAGATACATAAATTAATCAGTCAGTCAATTATTCGTCTTGTAAAATAACTTTAAAAGCATCATAACTGTGCATCAAGATGCACAACGCTGGAGAGGGTTCCGAAGCTTCACTGTCGTGTCAATTCCAATGAAGCTTTGGTGGAAACCCTGGTTTCTCGCTCAGGGGTAGCATAATGTTTAAGTAGTTTAGCTAACTGGATAACAGGGGTGGATTTATGAGCAAATCATGGGAGCGGCTACATTTTCGTAATGCACTCCTTAAACATTTTCTCGTGAGGGCCCCCCCACCACCATTAAATATTTCATTACTGTACAAACCCTCGCCTTTTACAAGTATGCATCAGATATCTCTCTGGAGTGCCCTTCTGGGCCTCCTTTTGGCTTCGGGTATCTCAAGGAGTATCCATAATTTTTCATGCCCAGCGGTCCCTGTGAAGGAGACTGATAATAGACAAATAGCAGCTTGGGGTATATGTGTTCGCATTGCCACTTGTGGACTGTATAAATGAGCGACACAGCTTTGACGGACTTTGCATTTTATAAAAGTATTTTTCTGTTTTCCTTGTCACACATTTAACAGCACAGCATCGATGAATCTCTCAGGCATTTTGCTGTCCTCCTAGGGCTAAGTGGGAGTGATTGCTCTCACAGTTAATTCTCTGATAGTGACAGCAGTGCATCTGCTGCATCCCTTATGCAGCACATCACGGAGTACGCGTCATACCTGTACGACTCAGTGATGCTGTACGCGGACGCCGTGGCAACGCTCATCCACAAGAACCACAGTATCACCGATGGCCGAGCCGTCATCCGGGAAATTATTTCCAGGAAGCGCTACAAAAGTGAGTAGTTCCGTTCTGCTTGTTTTCATAATTAAAAATGTGCATATTCCAGCCCCCTTTGTGACATCTGTACATCGTAATACGTTTGAGCCGGAAACATACATTCACCAGCTAGTCAAGGAGTTAAACTGCTTTCTGGCTGGGGGCCGTGCATTTGTATTGGGGCTTTTGGGCATGTAACACCTGTGGCCATGTTAGCAGGCGCACTTAACGAGAGGGTGGGGGCCAAACAGCTTTAAAAATAGCGACCGCCATGTTTGAGACCAGAGGCATGGTGCGAAAACTTGCGTGTTCATCTAATGCTCTTATCGCCACCTGCCCCAGTCTGCACTGAAGAAGCTGTAGCAGCACCATCACCGGCGGCAGTGCAGTGAAAGACTGCTGTTGCTTGGTGTCACCCGTGTTCACGCATTGAAGCCAGCAATGGTGCTGCTACAAAGCTGTGAGATCCCCTCTTTGGCATGGCTCCGCAGTCACGTGACGGGCAGCTTATCTATTTGCTACCACAATTAGCTGGCCAGATTGGTGATGGGGGTGGGGTTGGGGTGGGGGGAGGAGGAAGAGCATGGGGACTGTTTCGTGTAACGTAATCAAGATTGTCCCTCAAAGCAGTGTATGCATGCTGTGGTGGTGGTGCGGTGCAGGCGTGACCAACGCCGAGATGAGCATCACGGAGAACGGTGACGTGGAGGGCAACTACACCGTGCTCGCCTTCCTGCCCATTGCCGATGAAGAGGCAAAGCGGATGGGTGAACGCCTCGCCAAAATTCGCCACGAGGACACGCTGAGTATCACGCGCCTCTTCCAGCCCATTGGTGGCTTCAAGTACGGCGAAGGGAACGTCGCCGTAAGTGCAGCGTCCCCATCTCGCTCGCGCAGTTGTCATGCACGCAATTAGCTCACAAGTGTAAAGACCTGGGGAAAAGTTTTCGGGCCACAAGTGTTGCTTTTCGGCCATGTTCCATTACTTTTGTTAATGGAGCTAGCATGGCCTTCTACAAGCACAGCTCAAAACGCGATCATATGTGCGTTAATTACTTGTAATTCAAATGCTCCAGTTGGCAAAAAGGCAGAGACAAATGATAAGTGACTAATGACCGCACTGGATTTCTACATTATATAACCGAGAAAAAATTAATCCAGTAATTCATCCTGTAGAAAACAATATTCTCCGAAAGAAAACCTACATTTGCACTCTGAAATAAACATCGAAAACGGCGAATTTTCAGAAAATTCAAAAGTGCTAACTTTATGTGGTTTGAAGAATTTTGACCAAGGCAATGCCGCCCAATGCAAACGTTTTCAAACTATAGTGCGTCCGCATTTGGTTTTCGGTCGCTGGCGCGCACTGACTGTGGGACGGCTCTGATAATTAGTGACATAGCAAGATCATTATTACTGATCGACACATTCTGAAGCAAACACTAACGAATGGCACCGATTACTGCCTCACACCACATGCTCACAGCAGTTATGGGCAGCTGGAGACCTGCAACAGATGGTACACTCGAGATGGTACCTTGCGAAACCCAGTTGGGCACTTGCAACATAAAGGATGTGTTCCACCTAAGGCTTTCTGCAATTTTTAAAAACAGGCTTTTTGAGTTAGAAGAAGAGCGCTTTTTGTCAGCACAGCATTGTCAGCAGCGTAGTGCGTCAGAATACAGTTAAAGCCTGTTTCATATGCAAGTGAAAACACTCACGATTCCTGCCGCCACGGCACAAAAACCTGTTCAAGCAGTTGCGGCGGCTTAGGTGGCCAGACTGACATGGTTCCAACAAGATGGAAATTTTTTGTCGTGACGCACTGCTCAGTAGCTCAATTCGCTGTGTCACTAGCATGTGAAATAACTGAAGACATGCCAACTAATAGGCTGTTCAACTAATATTGAATGATTAATGTTTTACAACTATTACTATTAAGCTGCTTATTTATTGAGAAGCACATAGCCCACAATAAGAATTTCTAAACCGTGATTACCCTCGCTGCCGTGGCTGAACAAGCCTTGACCATTTCTCGCGCCGTTCAAAAATCTCATGCGTGCGGACAGTGAACATTGACGTCCGTCAAATCATGTCACTCCATGGCGCACATGCCACGTGACAATTAATCTCTTCCCTGCCCGCAATGCAGTGCTGCACCACTCTACGCCACTTCGCTGCTTGAGCGCGGGTAAGGCAGAGATTGTCACGTGGCACATGCGTCATGAAATGATGCAATTTGATGGATGTCGTTGTTCACCGTCCGCAGGCGCGCTATTTTCAAATGAAGCACCCTGCATAGCTGCTTAATGATACCCTTCCAGAGAGTGTGTATGAGTAGGAGACCTTCCTACCACCACCACTCCTCCCGTGCCCGTGGCGAGTTAGGTTTTTAACTCACAGATGTTCTCTCGTTGTCAAAACGAAGTGCAGACAGAAGACAGGAAAAATAAGGAGTTGTCATGCTGGCAAGCCTAACATATGCTTATTCTTCCTCTCTCCTTCTTTTCACGTTCTTATCGATGGCGGGGCACGAAGGAGTTTGAGCAGAGCACCAACAGCAATGCTTTGTGGAAGAATGGGCAGCCACCCCTAGAAGAACCACCGTGCGGCTACGACGGCTCCGGATGCATTGCACCTCTGGGTGAGCTTTTCTTGTTGCCTCGACGCAATAACCAGTGGAGCTCTTGGGAGCAAGGCAGAGGAGTGGTGTGCATGCACAGAGCGGCCATGTAACAGAAGCAAAATCTTCGTGGCTTCCGGCTGCAAAGACCTCAGATTACACTCGCTATAATTCCACCTATGTACAGAACCTACACTTGGTGGGCTGTTATTGTGTTGTAGTGGACATGAGGCTGCGGCTAGCACAAAGCAGCAATAACTGAAGGCAACACTGCAAGAATTTTAGGCTGTTGCAAGTTGGTGCAGGTGCACCAGGTGAAAGGGTGCCGAGACAACAACACGAGAAAGAAGATGTTAGTAGTGTGTGCTTGTGCGCCTTCTTTCTTGTGCTTATGTCTTCCTCACACCTTCTCATGTTGAGTCATTTGGAGGTACTGACGTAAACAGAGAAACTAGTACAGAAGTTCATATTTTATGAGAGGATAAGTTATTAGAAATAAAATTTGTCTAATAATTAAGGCACATTCTTCTTTTATAATGATCCACACATGGCATAGTTGCATGATTGGGAGTTTGAGCTGTGTTTCGTGGAAATTTCCAAGAAATCCTGACAAGCTTTCATTCTGTTAAAGGACAGAGATGGAAAGCTGAACTATGGTCCCAAGAATACTTCTGGACTGCCTTTCACTTGAGTGGAAGTTGGAAGTGTGCATAGCAAAGGTGTGAGGGTGCTAACAGTGCAGCGAGAAGGGAAAATAATGTTGCAGCTTGAAATGAGAAAATCCAGCGCGACGAATTAAGGCAGTGTGCATGAGGTGGACCTTAATGACGGAAAGGCCTTAATGACAGCAATTGCCTGTTCCTGCAGTTCTAGCTGGTTCACGTTGAGTTTCTTTGGTGTTAATGGATAGATTGTGCGATGAGAACACCGGGGGCGCTGCAAGGATTTCGACTTGGTCAGCATTGTGAACTGGATGTTGACAAGTAATACGAAGCACTATGCTGGTTAGTTGGCCTTTACAGCATACACATTTCCTCTTTGTTCATTCATTATTGTTCCACACTGGTTCCAGATAATCGACGGGAGATATTAGCCAGCGTGCTTGGCGTCCTACTCATTCTAGTGTCCGTCTTCGCAACCGTTGTCTACAGGTGAGAACTGCTGCAAATTCTCTTGGTTCTATATTTCAGGACAGTCTGTTGATTTGGGTGAACATGAAACTAATTTAATTGGGCAGTGGCTTAAATGCTTTCCACCACATGCGCACCATCCCCAGAAAGAATGGATATCGCAGCATTAGCTGTATTAACCTAGTTTCCTGTGTTTCGCGTTGTCGTCATTGGTGTCCCGTCCAAATACCCCAAAGTGTAGGAAGACCCAGAACAAAGAAAACGATTGCTGCCTGCTCTCTAATCTCCGACGAAGGCCAAGTTGAGTAACCATGATGTGGAGCGTACATCCCCTCAGCCTGAATCCACCTAATCATTGTAATCATTGTAGCCCTCTTACAACAATAAACACAGTGGTCATAACACAGTGCCAGGCATCATTGTTAATCATGTCGCAAATGAGTCTCTGTTTTAGTGCGCTGCACCTAAAAAGTTTACTCCCTGAAAGTATATTACTTTATTGATTTGTTTAAGGATACTACAAGCCTGAAATAGGCTCTGTATGCATTGTGGTTCATGCAGCCTTGTGTTAGCATTTACTGCCACCTCGCTAACCTTGCCATGAACGCAGAAACTGGAAGTACGAGCAAGAGATCGCAGGCCTCCTGTGGATGATTGACAAGCGTGACTTGGAACCTCTCACAAACCTGACAGGCCCCAAGCATGGAATCAGCAAGGTGAGGCGCCACGCTGATATGGCTTGGGCTGCACTTTGGGAGACAGTATCAGTCATTGTCATCATCACCATCAGCATCCACCTGTTCCTGCTCAATGCGTTGAGGGGAATTTTTCGGGAAGTAGATTTCAAGTAGAGTACCAGTTATTGTTACCAACCGCTGGAGTGCACACGTCTTTCATGTGCGATGACGACTGTGCCGCTCTGCAGCTTCGTGTCTTCTCTGTCTCCCCTTCTTGGTTAGCTCAGCATTCTCAACCAGATGGTGAGCGACTCGCGGCTGATGAACCTCTCCGAGGACACGTACCGCTACCGAGGCACCATGACATATGTCAAGAAGCTCTCCTACCACCGCCGGTCGGCCGACATCCCACGGGCCCTCAAGAAGGAGATGAAGCTGGTGAGGGCGACTGGCTGGTGCCTTTGTCTGCATTATGCTGGTTTTTCATGGAGGGGCTGTTGGTGCTGATGTAAGGGCTGTTTTGCCGATGTGTGCTGGAGGTCTCGTCTTGTTTGCTGCGCTTCACATATAGGGTCGCCAACACAGTTGTCATCAAGGCTGCTAGTTGTTTCCTGTAGTCCGGCTGTTAGCAAATCAGTTCCGCTGTGTCTGCCAGCATTTTACGTAGTAACATGTCACGTGACCAGCCTTGAAGTTGTCACATGGTGACTTGCAGCCACACGGTGCTGGTCACCACGCGATCAGCGCCGTGACGTGAGCTGGCAAGAACCCCAAGTGACCGCACTGGCTACGTGACGGTTCACTGTGACATCACCGTGTGCATGCCTCGAAAAGAAGGCGATGACGAGCAATTGTGAGTACACAAATTGCAAAACCATGCAATGGCTGCACTGGATAAGCACTTTAATGGGAAGCATACTTGTCGAACCGTTTTTCTTGTGGTAAACTGCACAAGCAACTTTCTCTGATGTAGGTGGCGTCACCGCTTTACCTTTTCACCAATGGCGATGTAATCCAGGTGGGGAGGGACTGGGTGTTGTCAGAAATAGGTTATATGATGTCATGTGGTGCTGTGAAAATAAAGTTTAATATGATTTTATTAGCTTTAAATTTGTCTTGCAATATGCATCTTCTGACTAAACTTAGCGAGTTAATTCAATATAAACAGGTACACCTGGTGTGGCGTTAAATCTACGGAGCCATCTAATTGGAGCTGCAATGGGGAAAAGATAAATTGTTTCAGTTTGAGTATGTGGGCTTTTTCAAGTGACTTATCAATGCTTTCGGGGCTCTTTTTTTTTTTCCCCCTAGATGCGAGAGCTTCACAACGAGAACCTGAACCCGTTTGTGGGAGCATGCGTGGAGCCAAACTGCATATATGTTGTCTCCGAGATGTGCTTCAAGGGTAACCTGCAAGTATGTACCACAAAAAGTGCCCTTGTATATTCACCCTTCTCTTAATTAGATGTCTCATCAGCATGAAGATAGCCAATAATATGTATGCATCGACCAACCACTTGCCTTATCGGATGAAAAAGCCAAGAAACCACAGAAGCGATACATCGCATGCTAACACTTTGTGAAGGCTGGTTTTTCTTTTTCCTTTAGTCACACCAGGCCCTGCGCCATACGTTCAAGTGGCCAACCAGCATCAGGTGTAATGAACATTTGCCTTAAAGGCACCGGTTGTGCCGTGGTCTTTGGTCACTAGGCTGTTGCTGTATTGCTTTTTTGCTGCATGCAGTAATATAGGGAACCTCTGTCATAAACTACCCGAACGTGCTTATCTCGAAATATCGGTTATGTCAAGAGTATATCTCATCACACAATGCATTCCAGTAGGTATACCTGGCGATTGTTGCTGCCTATCTGAAAATTTTTTCCTAACAAAATTCAAATATCTTTAATTTTGGCCTCTGAAAACTAAAAAAAACAGTCATCAGACAGCAGTTTCCGTGGCCCGTAAAATGTGTAAACCAATAATAATGCAGCAATGCAACTAACAATTCTTTGCTTGTTGTACTTTGCATGATTTGGCACTATCGCACATGGGCTTTGTTGCCAGAATGTTGCTTGGAGGGTTAATGGCGGGAATTCGATGTCATTAAATGTGGATGTTATATGATGCACAAACAAAAACCTCGCATAACTAAGTGCTTTTTTTTCCCCTCTAGGACATTCTTGAAAATGACGCCATAAGGCTGGACAACATGTTCATCGCTTCTTTTGTGTTCGACATCATAAAGGTATGCACTGAAGCTTTGGGTTTCAGATGTGTTTTACAGGGGACGCAGTGTTCAGAACAAATAAAGAAAGCGTTGGTATCAAAGTAATGCTGCTTAGCCACTTATTGTTCTAGTTTGGTCATTCTGTTTCAGACTGCCAATTTAGGTGCTGTGCTGCCTATGAACAGGCAGCACTGAGAGCAGGCCGTGCAAAACTTTTGATAAAGGGATTGAAAGGTGCTACATATAGTTCGATATAACTCATGTCTACAATGAAGCTTCGCCCACATTCAGAAGTGCCGAACAGAATTCCTCAGTGACAAAAAGTAGACCATTGTTAAAGCTTTTCTTTTTACCTAAACTATAATTATAACCTAAACCTAAATTATAAGCTCAATAATTTTGATGCTTCTGGCTTGTTTGATTCAATCAAACACTAAAAAATGCTTTTGTACTCCTAAACAAGAAGCTGATCACAAGACAGAATACAGTAGAATCTCGGTGATACAGACCCGGTTGATACGAATTTCGCGACGATACGAATTCGCGAAATTCCCCGGCCAGAGTGCATTGTGTACGATGTGCAGAATTTCGGATGCTCCGAACTCTCTCCCTCGCCTCTACGGATGATACAAACATGCGATCCACGACTGCACCCTCGAGTAATAAGCGCTGCCCACACATCGTCGACGTCGCGATCGGTAATCGCGTGGTATGCACCGTGCACGGTGAGCGGCGGTGCGTGGCCCGCACATCGCCAAAGTCGCGATCGCTAATCATGCGGTACGCACCGCGAGTAGCGAACTGTGGCTGCACAGCAACGAATAAATTTCATCAGCCGTAAGCAGATCTGTGTGAATGCATTTTTCATGCTTCTGCATACGAATTTTGTTTGTTTTAATGATACAAAATTTTGGATGATAGGAATTTTTTCGCGACCCCGAGAGATTCGTATCACCGAGATTGTACTGTAATAAGCTCAGTAATTTTCAATGTTCTAGCTTGTTTGATCCAGTCAAGCATTAAAAATGATTTCATACAGTGTTGTAGTTGGACAGTGGAGTAATACAGGATGCCATGGACCTTGGCCCACTGTTAACCACTGCTGTGTCTTTAAGTTGTATCCTACTATAATAACTTTTAAAAGGGTCGTGACATCATCGTTCACCACATTACAGTTTTGTATTCAAGTAGATGATACTCTAGCTTACCATTTTATTTCTGAAGTTAAGCGCGCTGGACACATTCTTTATTCTGCAATAAGCGACTGAAATTGAAACAAAGCTCCTCCCGCCAACAGCAACCGCCATCTTGAAATGCTTCTTGTGACGGCATGAACTGACACCACGGTGGCCGGCACTGATAAGCTTTCGACAGATTACATGAACAGTGCTCACAGGTCCAACCGTAAATGTGGCCTTGCATGCAAGCCATCATAACTGCTAATGATTACTGGGCAGATTCGTTAAAAGAACTCACAGATTGTCATGCAACAAAGGTTCTGGCTCCATATTCACTTTAGGCACAACTGCCAGAATCTATGACAACAATGGCACAAAGTGAAGTTTAGAAATATTCTGAGAAACTTTCTCCCAGCCAAGAAAACCACATTTGATGGCCTATAATTCCTACTCGAGGAACCCGTATACATTTCACAAGACGGTGCTGGCATACACACGGCTATCTTTGAACGCAGTGCGAAGTTTGCGTCATTGTACAGCTCAGTTTGCTGTCATGCGCAGTGCTCTAGTGCAACTTTGCTAAGCCGCATCCCGCATGCTTGCATGCAGCTTAGCTTAATTTAATGTTTTTGGCGAACCTTGCCACGTTTTTTTTTTATAAGTGAGCATGTTTGTGAAGGGTTCCGTGCTTAGGCGTTTGCTTACTGTATTTGCTTCTTAAGTAACAGAGTACGTGTGAACAGCTTGCAAGGTCAACTGCTGATGCTAAACGGAGCTCACACCACCAGGAGCTGCTGGCTTTCTGTAATCGTGGCTGGCCAGATATATCGCATCACTGACAATTGAAAGAGTTCTGCCCTGTCCTGGCCACTGTATTTTTCGACGTGGACAGAAGCTGCTGTCGTGGCAAACTCTGTGGAAGCATGCCTTTTTTCTCATATCCAACTGTAATGTCTAGCGAATCATTCCAAATAAAAAAACATGCAACCTAAATTTGGCGTCTCTTCAAAATGGAGATAGAGTTTTCCATGACATTCCGTATCCCACTGTGTTGCTGCATCGCAGGGCCTGCATTACCTGCATGAGAGTGATCTGCGCGTGCACGGGAACCTCAAGTCGACCAACGTGCTCGTCACCAACCTGTGGGTGCTGCGGCTGACAAACTTCGGTCTAATGGAGCTGAGGTCTGCCAACGCCGCGTCACGAGCCCACAAAGACGACAAGGATGTCTACCGGATGTACCGCAGTAAGGATGCTGTAATTACTTTGGCACAGTGATAGTTGCACATTAGAAAAAATAGTAACAGGTTTGGGATATAGTTCAGGAACCATTATCTGAAAAAATCGTGGCGTGCAAAATGTCAGTGAGAATTGCCGCAGCTATACGCCACTGATCGCGTGATGATGACATCACTCTGCGCGAACATCGTTATCTCCATGCAGTACACCTTCAACACTTGACACTGTAAAAAGGAAGAATTGTCATATCTCTTCATGTGGCTTTCAGTTCTGGTGACAAGGCGCCGACTTGTCAGTGCCATGTTGTGTAGAATCAAGCTCGTGTTGATGCTGGGTGTAGGCGACTATGGGATAGGTTCTAGGAATAGCAGGGGAGCGTTATTAGTAGAGTTCGCAGATAGAAATAATTTACGGATCATGAATACCTTCTTCTGCAAACGAGAGAACAGGAAGTGGACATGGAAGAGCCCCAATGGTGAGACTAAAAATGAAATTGACTTCATGCTATGCGCTCAACCTGGCATCTTTCAGGATGCAGATGTCCTCGGAAAGATGTGTTGTAGCGACCACAGAATGGTAAGGTCTTGAATTAGTTTAAACTTGAAGAGGGAATGGAAGAAGCTAGTGAAGAGGAAGTCCATTAACGAGTTAGCGGTAAGAGGGAAAGCACAGGAGTTCAGGATAGCGCTGCAAAACAGATATTCGGCTTTAACTGCGGCAGACGATCTTATGTTCATACAATGAACGATAATCTGACAGCCATCATTACGGAGTGTGCAAGTAGAAGTAGGCAGTGGGACGGTTCGACAAGACACCAACAAGTTATCTCAGGAGACGAAAGATCTGATTAAGAAAGGCAAAAGCATGAAAGCGTCTAACGCTACCAACAAAATGGAACTGACAGAGCTACCGAAGTTAATAAATAAGCGCAAGGCAACCGATATAAGGAAGTTTAATATGGAGAGAATCGAGCATGCTCTAAAGAACGGAGGTAGCCTAAATGTGGTGAAGAAGACACTAGGTATAGGTAAACACCAGATGTATGCATTAAGAGACAAGGAGGGCAATGTCATTAGCAGTAAGGATAAGATAGTTAAAGTAGCCGAAGAGTTGTGCACAAATCTATACAGTAGCCAATGTAATCATAGCGTTAATTAGAGAAACAGTAGCGCAGAGCAATGTGTCTTCCCGTCAGTAACGAAAGAGGAAGTAAAGAAAGCCTTAGGAGCAATAGAAAGGGGAAAAGCAGCTGGGGAGGGTCAGGTAACAGCAGATCTGTTGAAGGATGGAAGGGAGATCGTTCTAGAAAAACTAGCCACCTAGAAAAACTAGCAATGCCTTATGACCTCGACCGTACCAGAAGCTTGGAAGAATGCAAACATTATCTTAATTCATAAGAGAGGAGACGCCAAGGACTTGAAAAATTGCAGATCGATCAGCTTACTATCCATTGCCTACAAAGTATTTACTAAGGTAATCGCTAATAGAGTCAGGGCAACCTTAGACTTCAATCAACCAAATGATCAGGCAGGCTTTCTTAAAGGGTATCCTGCAATATATCATATTAACACTATCAATCAGGTGATAGAAAAATGCGCAGAATATAACCAACCTCTATATATAGCCTTTATTGATTACGAGAAAGCATTCAACTCAGTGGAAACCTCAGCAGTCATACAGGCATTGCAGAATCAGGGGGTAGAAGAGACTTATGTCAAAATACTGGAATATATATATAGCAACTGCATAGCTACCATAGTCCTCCATAAAGTTGGCAATAAAATTCCAATAAGGAAGGGCATCAGGCAAGGAGATATGATCTCGCTAATGCTGTTCACCGCATGTTTACGGGAGGTATTCCGAGGCACCTGAATTGAGAAGAGTTGGGGATAAGAGTTAATGGATAGTACCTAAATAATCTGCCACTCGCTGATGACATTGCCTTGCTGAGTCACTCAGGAGATGAATTGCAAAGCATGATCAATGATTTAGATAGGCAGAGCAGCACGGTGGGTCTAAAAATTAACATGCAGAAAACCAAAGTAGCATTCAACAGCCTAGCAAGGGAACAGCAGTTCACAATTGGAAGCGAGGTGCTGGAAGTGGTAAACGAATATGTCTACTTAGGGCATGTAGCGACAGCTGATCTGGATCATCTGATAATCTGCTAGAAGGATAAGAATGGGGTGCAGTGCATATGGCAGGTTCTCTCAGGTCATGAATAGCAGTTTACCAATATCCCTCGAGAAAAGTGTACAACAGCTGTATCATACCAGTACTCACCTACGGGGCAGAAACGTGGAGGTTAACTAAAAGGGTTCAGCTTAAGTTAAGGACAATGCAGCGAGCCATGGAAAGAAAAATGCTAGGTGTAACGCTAATAGACCGGAAGCGGGTAGAGTGGGTGAGGGAACAAACGCGGGTTAATGACATCCTAGTCGAAATCAAGAGGAAGAAATGAGCTTGGGCAGGGCATGTAATGCGAAGGCAAGGTAACCGCTGGTCCTTAATGGTAACGGAGTGGATTCCAAGAGAAGGCAAGCGTAGCAGGGGGCGGAAGAAGGTTAGGTGGGCGGATGTGATTAAGAAGTTTGCAGGCATAGGGTGGGCGCAGCTGGCAAAGGACAGGGTTAATTGGAGAGACATGGGAGAGGCCTTTGCCCTGCAGTGGGTGTAGTCAGGCTGATGATGATGATGATGCAGCCGTACACATGTTCGATGCTTTCACAGCGTTTCCGGATGTTGTCGGCATCAACAAGTGACTTGTGTATGCTTTGTGCCAGTTGATTGATCTTTTTTTTTTTGCTTCACAGCGACCTTGTTTAGTGTATGGCAAAGCAACCTTTACAGGCAGCAGATGTTGGTGGCATACTCGCCATTGAATCCAGAGTGTTGCAAGTCATGCAACTGCAGTGCTTCCTGACTGGCCTTAATGCTGGAAACGTACCACCTGCCCTGACAGGTAGTTGAATGTAGCAGGATGAGGTGGAAGGTCATCAGAGCCTATCATGTTTAAAAAATGAAGATTGGTTTTGAGGATGCAGTAACAGTCTTGCTTCTCGGTGGACAGCTCAGCCACACCATGAGGGAGGGAATTGGAAGGGAGTGAAAGAAGGAATAGAGAAAGAGGTGCCACAGTGGAGTGCTGCGGAGTGATTTCGACCACCTGGGGATTTTTAACGTGCTCCGACGTCACACACCATGCAGACGCCTTTTGCCTATCGCCTCCATAGGTGGCCACCGCGATCGGGTATCCTATATCATGCTGCATTGCTGACCTCTAAGAATATTCTCTGGTGCAAGTAGTGGTGGTTTTACTAAGAAAGAAAAGGTGCATCAATAGGCTCCGAATTAATTTTGGCTGCCTGGTGTACGTTCTTTAAGTGCTCTGACATCGTACGTTTCTGCATTTCACTTCCATCGAAATGCGGCTACTGTGGCTGGGATTGGATGCAGTTACATCATGCTTGACAGCCAAACGCCGTGACCATTGAACCACTGCAGCAAGTTCTGGTGCATTAGACTGTTTGAGCTAACAACGCAAGAATGCAGCCTAGTTTGCATTGGCTCGTAGTGGAAAACCGTCGTGCCTGAGGGCACAATAAGAGTGCAATAAGACTGTTAGCATATGATTGTTGGGCCAGAACGATGTGACGCGCTTCATCTTGCCTTGTGCTGTTTATCGTAACTACCATTTGATTGGAGTTTTCTTTTGCCCACAAGCAGCATTGTTTTTTTTTTCCACTGCGAACAGTATTGGAGCACTAGTTCACACCTCTGCACCCCGTTTCAGCCACATCATCCAGAACTACCTGCCACAGTTGTCAAGTGGCATGTTACGCCAACTGCGCTGACAATGACTACGGTGTGGAATCCATGAACAAGCGCCTAAGAGCTGCGCTCTAAAAGAAGCTGTTACATTCTACCTCTCTGCATCAATACACTGCCCAGGCGGTATCCTCTTTAAGAGCCTTTACACTCTTGCACATGACATTCAGGGACCGTTCTAGCAGGAGCCTCTCTTCACTGTGGTGCGCTTCCCTGGGTTCGTTATGAAAACTACACAGCTAATTTCAGCTCATTACTGGTCGAGGGTAGACCGTAGGAAATTTTGTGGCCAAACAGTTATCTGTTCTGCCAGATATTAAGGAAGTCTTTTAATGAAACCGCTTTCTTCAAAAGCCAGCAGATTACGTTGTTTCAAGAAGCGGACACTTTCACTTCAGAAGTCTCACTTAGCTTTAGCTTTCATCGCGCTATTCTTCCTCTACTATACTGCCACCTCTTTCAGCAGTGCTGCATCTCTCACGCAGGTCAGCTATGGCGATCGCCCGAGGTGCTGCGCAACCCGGCCCAGTACCCGCGGGGAAGTCAGAAGGATGACATCTATGCGTTCGCTATCATCTTGCATGAAATCATCGCCCGCCAGGGACCTTGGGGGAGCACAGGCCAGGAACCAAAGGGTAAGTGCAGAATGCTATGGTGTTCTTACAATTCTCTTCAAGCGCGCACAACATATAATGCCGACAGCAGTGCCTGATGCGCAGCTTCCTGCTGTCTGGCTGTGCACCTGGGATGCATCATGTCTTTTTTTTGCTCGCATTCAGGCGTGGTACATTTTCTTTTCATTTCATTCATTTTTATCGAATTTTCTTCCCACTGCATACCCGGGCATGTGGACCCAAATTCGCAAGGCCATTGAGGAGTCAAGGAAAATTGGTCAAAAACGTTGGATCACAGCACATTTATGAAGAGAAATTACACAAATATGTAGAATTTTCAACTGTAGGGAAAGAGCAACACAGCTGCATAAGCATTAGTCTTTACCTTTGGCTTCATTCTGAGTTCTCTGGAGCTGAGTTCTCTTAGTCCCGACGCTCTATAGCTGGTGTTTCTTCAGCGGCTTAATTGGCTGAAAGATAAACAGCATTAAATAATGTTGCCAAAATCAAGGGTATGGAGTTTGAGAAGCTGATTATTTTTCTCTAAATATACCAGTGCAAATGGCGAATACTGGCGCATTCCAGTGCGAATAGCCGAGAATGCTTGGCACAGTGCTTGGCTCAGTGCTAACTGCGGCGACCTACAACAATCCTTTGCAGCCATTGTGGATAAAGTGAAGGCTGGCATGGATCCCCCCTTCCGGCCACCGGTGTCAGACCTTCAGTGCCAGGACTATGTGCTCAACGTCATCACTGACTGCTGGGCTGAGAAGCCCGACGCGCGGCCTGAGTTGAGCCAGGTCCAGGAGCGCCTCAAAAAAATGCGGCAGGGCTTGTAAGTGCATTTTAGCCATGTACTGCAGCTTAGAACTGCAATGTTATTGCTGCTTGACCCTGCTTTGAACACTAAATTGTTGTGAGGTGTTTTTGCAATTGCATAGTCTGGTGTATCATGCAATGCAAGAGTATGCATCGCGCATTGCATGAGGTCAGTGCTGAAAAATACAGCAAAACCTCGTTGATACGTTCCCGGTTCGTGTGCTCAAAATCGCGGACATTAAAAATGTACCTTAGAGTTACACTATTATATTTTTCCTGTTTAATACGTTCCTGGAAAAAACGATTTCCCGGCTACTGCGTTTAAAACTTTGACAAATTGTGGTTGTATAATTTGTTTATTGACCAGCCGCGCATGTGCAAACATACAAGTGAGCCGAACGAGAGGGCACGCGACATGCTTTTTGCGGCAGTCACCTGACAAGGTGGCTTCTCTGCAGTGCCTTAATTCAGCGAGGCGAAACCATCACCAAGAACAAAAATAAAAACGCCGCGCTAGCATTCGCGACGGCCGTTTATGCGGTGAAGCGATATGAAAAGCAGCGATGCGCTTATATAAGAACGGGCCGCGTCTGGGGAACACAGCTTAAAAAGCAGACACAGTGCAACATTCAGCCTTCGCTGTGGCTTTCCCACAGTGCTTAGCTGTAAAGGGGCGAAGCATCCAAAAAAATGGCAAGGAAGAGATTTTGGTTATTTTCGTCACTGCCGTCAACGGACTGGATGCGTTACGAATTTCCTCCCGCGCTTAAGACAGCGCGAACGCGGGCTGAATTCAGCGAACACTGGAATAGGATCTGTTCAGCTCTTGTGCCAAGAAATGCCAATCGACATTTTTATTAAGTGAAATTGTCAACAAATGTCTTTTTACCTCATTCAACACCTGCATTTCTCAAAATCAGGCGATTTGAATCATACGTTTTCCCGGACAATACGTTTTTTCCCGCAGGTAAAAAAAAAACGTGTCAACGAGGTTTTACTGTACTCATACTTGCTGTTGTGCATTTCTCTGGCAAAACTGATCAAGGTAAAAGCTTAATTCATCCAAGTAGCAGGACATTATACAAAGTTTTACGATAATGGTGCTACGGTCAGGGAGAGGATTAATGAAATAACTTTGACCTTCCAAGTGGCCAAATCATAATCGTCATAGGTAAGAGAGGTCTTTCAGAAGCAGAACATGCTTTTTTTGCCCAACAATCAGTCAAACTGTGTGTTTTTTTGCATGAATGAAGCTACCAATAATTCTGGTTACCCGTCAGTGAAGTTTCTTTGCCTGGCTGCTAAGCAGTGATAGAGCTAATTTTGGACCATTACAAAATTCAGATCACATGCCGATTTCTGCAGGAAGCCAAACATTATGGACAACTTAATGTCTCTGATGGAAAAGTACGCCAACAACTTGGAGGACCTGGTGGCTGAGAGAACCTCCTTATTGGAAGAGGAAAAGAAGAAAACAGAGGCCTTGCTTCATCGCATGCTGCCAAAGTCAGTACCTGTTTCTTCTTTTTTTATAGACTAGACGTTTAAACGTGGTCCTGAAGGGTAAGATCTCGAGAATAATGCCACCGATTCACTCTGCAATTTTTTGGTAGAGAAAATTGCCTTCAGACATCAAATTAGTTTGGTATGGTATGGTTAGGTATGGTATGGTATGTGGGGTTTAACATCCAAAATCTGCATGTAGGCTATGAGAGGTGCTATAATAGAGAGCTGCTGATTAATTTCGACCACCGGGGGTTCTGTAATGTACAGTCATATACAAAAGTTTGCAGGATGCGAGTTTTCTGAAAAATTGATTAATATCTGCATTGCGTTGTTAGCCACCAATCTGTTGTTTATTCTATCGGATGGAGCACGCATGTCCCCTCATGCTTCTATGGTTTTCATTGACCTGCTTTGCTTCACTGCGTTAAAATAATTTGTTTTTCCGCAAATCTGCCTCACGTCAACTGATATTGCTCAGCACATGGACATTTCTGCATTTCACTTGCACTGAAATGCATCCTCCGTGTCCGGGATTCGATCCTGCATCCCTAGATTCAGCAGTTGAATGCCATATCCACTGAGCCACCACAGCGGGTGGACATTAAATTGGGTGATGGGAACTAAGTTGCAATTGCGGTGCACTTGTGCCTTACTGTTCTGCAGGGGTTACAGAAAATGCAGTACAGTGGACGTTTCCTGTATTTACAAGAGAGAGAGAGAGACTCTTTACAAGACTTGCTTTGTGTTTTAGTGCACCATTTGTGTTGTACTTTCAGCTTCAGATGTGAAGTATGATTGTACGGACTAATAGACTGTTTTAGTTGAACGGAGCGACGGTCCTGCTCCGCTCATGGTAGCACGGTAACCGGTACCAGAGTGCTGACACCGAAATCGTTTTTAGTTGTGCGTGAAACGAATTTCCATTCACAGAGGAGGGCTCTCGTAGTGCCCTCTGTGCAACTACACTGGAAGCACTACATTTGATAAACTGTATAGGGTCATTATTTCTTTTTATAGTGTAAAACATACTCTTTATTATACCATTTTATATGCACTAGAAAATAATATAGGCAGCAGAAATGTTTTTAACATATATATTGATGTACTTCGACAGGTCGGGTCTTCTCAATATCCAAAGCAAGCCAACAGCAGCTCTAGCCAAGGTTGTACTAGTTTTTCCCGACGTTGATGTTGATTTCACGAGCCACTGTATGTATGTACGTACATCGTCTACATTTGCTACATCTACAAAGACGATGTCAAAGCCAAATTAGGACCGCTGGCGGAAAAAGTCGACGGCGAACTGTGCGTGCTTGCCTCGCTGGGGGCAGCCATCTTGCTCTGCTGCCGGGGCCCGTCTCGCTAGGCTCGTTCCGCTAGGGTCGTCAGCGAGCGGAACGGGAGGTGTGCTTCGGTAGCCCGCTCAGGGCCAAGCGGGCTGCGCGTGCGCAGTTGTGTTCCCGCTGGGCTGCCTGAGCAGAGCGGGACGCCGCTCCGGTCACCGAAAACTGTCTAATGAGTAAATCTCAAATGTTTAAGCATTTCATTTAATGGTCAGTGCTACTACTGTTGTTCCCTGTCTTTCGCATTATCTTTCTTAATGCCTGGGGCGTTTACATTGTGCCTGGGGCCTTCAACATTGAGTTGAAAATAAACGAATTGACAATCTTTCTCACTGCTCAAAAGCACACTGATATTTGGTTCTTTGTCTGCAGTAAAAATACTTCCAGAATGTCTTTTGTTCACAGTTATCAATTTATTGAAAGTAATAAATATTGCTCTACATCACTCATGTACCAAGTGTTAGTTTTCTCCAAACCTTTTTTGCAGGACTGTGGCCCTCCAGCTGATGCGCGGCCAGAAGGTGGTGCCTGAAAGCTTTGATTCCGTCACCATCTACTTCAGCGACATTGTCGGCTTCACAGAAATGTCAGCTTCCAGCACACCATTAGAGGCATGCATTTCGCTTTGTTTTATTGCATTTACTTATGTTGACGTGTTTTTCCAGGAACCAGCCACGTTAAGTATTTTTTCTCATAACTTTGTGATATCTATCGCTAATTTTCATGCTAACATTATTGTGACTGTTAGCATCCCTCTAAATGAATGCCGATGATATGATCATTGTGCCACTTGTTTGTTTTTAGGTTAATGATCCTGAATCAGAATTCAACTACTGTTCACTACAAGGGACACACGTGCACTCTCATTCAAGTCACAGGTGTCTGTTTTCTGTGAACTGCTGTGACAAATGATATCTGCAGTCTAAGCTAAAAGATGGTTGTTATTGGCTTGTTGGTGTTGAATTTTATGTCTGATGTGAGCTTGTCATTGCCTTAGGAGAAAACACTGCTACTTGCTAGGGCCTAGCTTGCACCTTGGCAGCAAAATTTTGATATGCGCGGGCTCAGGAGCAAATTTATTGTAGCACTGCCATGCAACCAAGTTACCTGGTATTGATGCCAGCAGATGAGGCATGCTTGTCCTCTCATAACTTGCGTGTGGTGCAGCTCAAATTTAGGGCGATAGTACAGTGTGGCTGCTAATAGTGCTACTAAGTTGCCACAAGTACAGTTACCTGTACTTGTACCTGTAATGGAACAGGTACCTGTTCCATTTACTCATGATGTTACTTGCACACTTGTGTACTGTTCGTAACAGCTGGCACTGCCATTGCACGCAGGTAGTGAACTTCTTGAACGAGCTGTACACATGCTTCGACTCCATCATCCACCACTATGATGTATACAAGGTGGAAACCATCGGTGACGCCTACATGGTGGTCAGCGGGCTACCGGTGCGCAATGGTGACTTGCACGCTAGTGAGGTGGCCTCTATGGCACTCGAGATCCTAGATGCGGTGCGCCACTTCACCATCCGACACCGACCCGGTGCAGCGCTCAAGCTCCGCATTGGCATCCACTCTGGGCCTGTGGTCGCTGGTGTGGTGGGCCTTACCATGCCACGGTACTGCTTGTTCGGTGACACTGTCAACACTGCCTCGCGCATGGAGTCCAATGGAGAAGGTATGCCCACTTCTTGTGGTTCTATGCACCGCACTGCTAACTTCAGCAAAGTTTAGCCCTGCAGAAATTTTGTTCATCTGTGTGGCTAGATTAACAGGAGCCTGGTTTTGCTCTGTAATGATCTTAATCATTTTAAAATTCCCTTTGAAATCTCCCTGTGGGCTTTGTAGCACTTGAAAGTGAGCAGCGCAGATTTAGCTACCATGGGAATATGGCCAAACATTGCACCTAAAAGTTTGTGCTTTGAAGGTGCCTTGATCTCATGCGAGGCACATGGGTATGCCGTTCTCACACACACTATGCAGCACCTTTCAAACGTGACGTTCATTCTCATATGCAGTGAAGAATTTTAAGATCCCTGCACCGTACCTAAACTTTGCTGCAGGGATGGACAGTGTCTCACTGCACGATTGGTTCATGCTACATAGGCAGGCTGTCTTGGAGGTTTGAAAATGATGCATGCTGGGCATTGTTATGCATGTTGAAAATGCTAAGTGAAAGTTTGTCCAGAGAGCCAAATGGCCATTATTTAAACGTTAAATGTACCTTTTTCCATATGGCCACTCTGCGCATACAAACCAGTCCTCATCTGACCTCTCCTAAGCTCTACTGGCTGAAAACAAACCCCTTGCTTATACCGTGCTTGAACAGTTCATGTTAGCAGTAGGCACAAGCGACACATGATGACAGCTGCAAGCGCACACCCACCATTTTGCATGTGCATGTAGTTCAGCCCTTGTGGAAGCAGATCATGCCTGCGGTGCCTACATGTGTTTATTTTCAACCGGTTTTCTGTGTAGCACACAAATTTTCACACACTCTCCAGTTTGTTCTCGCTAAGTTCCTAAAATTTAAATGTGAACGACCTACTTTGGCCTCCTGCTGATGTGCCATTGACAAGTGTCACACTGGGAACAACTTTTTCTTTTTCACAGCCCTGAAGATCCACATCAGTAGCCAGTGCCGGGAACTGCTTGTAAAAATTGGAGGCTATGACGTCATTGATCGGGGTCTTGTTAAGATGAAGGTAAGTGTACACTGTACTTCATTTTTCATGGCATTTATGGACAAAATGTTTTGTGAGGCGCAGTTTGGTTTTTAGGGTGTTCCAGGCGTTCTTTGTTCTTTCTATCAAAAATAATTTCAAGACTGCATAACTGGCAGTGAATGAAGCTTGTCCATCACATTTTTATTCTTAGTTGGAACATCTGTAATTGGATGCTAATTTTTTTTGCATCAGATATTCAGCGTTGAATGAGCTTAATCTTAAGCCACTCAGTTACTTTAACCTCCTTGCTGAGCCAAGTTATCATGGTAAACGTGTGAGATCGGTTTGTGTAGAAATTTTATTAACTTTGGGACTTCTGCAGCATGGCAACTTTCAGAATTTTATAGTCCCAAACAGTTTTGAACTACTGTTCAACATTATGTTTTGTTTTAATTTTTATTTATTAGATGAAAAAGCCTACCACTGAAGCAGCCTAGCGTCTTTGGGAAAATGTGTCCAGTCTTACACGAGCCATTTCTAATCTGTGGGCGCCTAAGATTCACTCAAAAGAATTGCTGTGATGTTCATTCAGCAACCAGTAGTGCTGGTGTGCTCTGCGCCCACATTATCATCATCATCATTGGCGTTGGTTATATTCATTACGAAACAAAGGCTCCTCCCATTTATGTGCAATTTCCCAGCAAGTTTCATCTTATCAGCCCACTCCACTCTGTGTAAAAATTAAAGCGTCTGTGTTCCACCTACAGGGCAAAGGCGAGCTGCGCACCTACTGGCTGCAGGGCCACATGGCGGGTCCACAGCATCGTCGCCCCGACGACGGTAGCCAATCCATGCCGGTGCCTCTGTTCAATGTCGGTGATGGTGGCGCAGCAGGTGGCGTCACTGCTGCACCTCATCGCAGCCCCAAGACCGAGGGCGGTCTGCCAAGGCGCGGGTCACTCATCCCCAAGCTGTCCGAACATGACACGGACTTACTAGGGGCGGGCCTGATGAATGGTTCCGTTATGGGTGGCATCCAGGCAGGTTGCTTCTTTATTCAACGTATACAGGATGTGCGAGCACTATATACTGATACTGAAGGTGACTTAGCATCGCAAATTTCACATCATAATTATTGGACGCGCATTTGTGGCGCCTGAGTTACTGGTACTGTTTTGGTGAGATTCTCCCATTTCCTTTCAAGGAATGGTACATACAGAGCACTTCAAAGTGCACTGCATTTCCGAGGAGCTCCGCATACTCTACAAGAATTATGCTACTGGTTTGATTAATACATATCAAGTCTATGTTGGCTAGACAAAAAAGAAGCGGCAACTGCTGACGGCCTTCAATGTCCAAAGTGTCCAGAGGTTTTACTATGGCATCTGCTTAGTTAATGGCACATCGAACAGAGAGAGCAGGGGTACTCGGCCAAAGCATGCCCCTTATTATGCCGGGCATAATTAAACGTTCTCACGCCTGAGCTGAAATTTTCTGCTGTAAAGAATCAGAAGACGTGACAGTTGTCAGTGCCAAAAGTTGTACGAGATATAGAATTCTCTCCACTATAGTACTGCTTTCAGTGTGCTCATGTATATTTTCTTCCACAGGCACTGCACCGGTTGAAGCAGGATAGCCCAGGAATCCTAAGGACGAAGCCTTCCCGAGAGTCTTCCTTCACTCACAAAGGTCCGCGACGGCACGACCTCATGGACGCGCCTTCGTCGCGAACCAACAGCATGGCTGACCTTGACGGCGGCCTCGTGCTCCCACGCCGGAACGAGTCTTCACTGGCGCCTGCGAAAGACGAGTTTGGCTGTTCAAACCCCGACTTGGCTGTGCTCAGATCGCGGCAGTGGGCTGACCGAGGCAAGAATGGACTGAAAAGCCTTGACGAGAGCGCGAGACCCTTGCTCAGGGACGCTTCTACCAACTGCAACGGTGATGGAGGAGGCGGCGGCGGTCACCTTCTGTTGCTCGCAGAAGACGCCGCAAAGCGGTGGCGTTCTTGCGACGAGATCACCGCGCTCACACCCGCTCGTGATAAGCTGAAGAAAATGTTCACCGGGCTTTTGCGCACAAACACGTCACGTGAAAAGTCACGTGACTGGGACTCAACGGCAGTGGATGCGGGCGGGGGCTTGCCCAGGCTCGTCTGTGAGAGTGTTGAGGACACTGCAGAAAGCATCGTCTGACAAAGCGACGAGGACATGACGCAGGGAGCGTTATTTGAGTCTGAAACTCTTCACCACTGCGGCCCATCCTCAAACCTGTTTGAGATGCAGCCATCAAAACCTGTGGCTAAGGCACGCGCTTCCGCTAACCTCCACTGATAGGCTGTGGAGTTCACAAATTGAGGGCGTGTAAGTGCCAGCTCTTGAGAAACAGGAGGGCACGTCTTTCTACTATTTAAGGGTGCTGTTCAAGCTCTCTTTACATTCATGATAAGCCTGCCAAGAAAGTAGCACAGTGTATCCAAGGGAGTCCCCTAAAAACAAATGATTTTAAACAAAAACCATATGAAATTATGCTTCAATTACACCCACTTCAACTTGCAGCAAAATTACTTACTTCTCTTAATTACAAGTTAATGCTAAATGTAATTATACCCTGGTCTTGGTCAAAATATGTTCACATTTTGGTGGACGAAGCTAAGGGTCAGTGTTGAATGTTGTGTAAGGCAAGTTTACAAGTCACATGAAATGAGCAGTGCAGCAAGTTGGTCACTTACTGTGAATATTAAGAGCAGTGCCAGATCCTCAGGGATTCAGACTGCCTTTGCTGAATACTTAGGTCATTTTTAACTGCCTATTCCTTGGCGAGAATGCGAGTGAGAATGTCCAGCAAAGCAGGAAGAGCTGCTTTGGCCACACATGGCACAGTCAGCAGGAATTTCTGGGCTTCCATGTCAGCCAGTGGCAACAAGTGCGTGTATAGAGGTAGACGGCTGCTTTGCAGAAATTGGAGCAGCATGAAGAGTTATGCCCCAAGTGGAAACAAGAATTTAGCGTTATACAAAAGTAGCAAAAGCAGTGACCTTAAAGAACTGTTCTTCGGTGGCCACGTGTTGTGCTACCAGTTCGCCATGACTGGATTTTATTTTTCTGATGACGGTGTCTCGACTCAGCTGCTGTCATGGACGCCAGACAAACAACATACTTTTGTGCTTACAGTCTTGCTCAAGCAAGCTGGGACAATCCCTGTGCGACAGTCAGCGCTGTGTGAATTACCTTTGGCATCTACATTCCTATAGCTGAGTGTTGGTCACTGGGCAAGGCACAAGGGAGCCATGTGCTTATTTCCCCCCGGCAACTGCGACAAATTAGAACTCGCGAAACATCTCTGTGGACCTTCGACGCAAATAACAAGTGCCACAAAACAAGTGTGCTACTCTCAGTAGGGACTCTTTTTAACTGTGGACACAGCTGCTGTGGAGTCACCTTTGTAGTTTTCTTTCTTGTTGCGAATGTTATTGCCAAAAACAAGCTTGCATGGTTCTTTGAAGTGTGTACCATGCAGCTGAGTATTGCGCTTCTCGAGTTTATTTTTTCTTTGCGCACACAGATTTGTGGTGCATATATATGACAGTGTGTATGCATTATGTGCTGGGAGCACCTGACAGTGTCAAAGACGAGAAGTGTCTAGGTTTTTCTTTTGTACGTCCTCCTTTCAACTCGTGTTCTTTCCAGTGTCACCATGATGATGCATTACCAAGCTCTCGGTGTGTGTGCAGTTTCAATACACCATGAACAATTTAACTATTAATTTGTTTAAATTTTATCCACCCTTTGCCCTTTTTCAAATAATTTTCTATGTGTCAAAGTGCATCCTCATTCCAAGTCAAATGAATGAACAAGTGTGTTTCTATACGTGTTATATTATTTTCAAGGATATTTTGTTGGTTTCAGCACTGCAGTAACACTGCAAGAGCTGGCGTTACAATGTAAGTTGAGCTTAGTGTTTTTGAAGTTTAAAAACGCATTTGCCCCAGTGTTTTTCATAGTCACCTGTGTGTTGTGTCTGTAGTGTATGAGAACTTGCATTGTTTAGCATTCACTGAAGTTTGTATTTAATGTTTTCAGTGTGGTTTTCCCATGTGCCTGCGAAAACTGTGAATGACGTGTGTGTATGTGTGAGCATCTTGTGTTCTCGCTTATGGGTTCAGTACCTGAAATGCAAGAGGAGAATCAAAGTTCTTTTTTTTTCCAGAGAATTGTGGTTTGTCTCAATGAGAGCATGATAGCAATGGGCAAGAGCAGAGGGCTTTTTAGAACAACCAGGCTTCATTAGCAAGAAAGGAGATATTTCAATTAGTCCTATTGGCTTTCTATCACATCAGTCTAACAGCATAGTAAATGGTAACACATTGATTTGTCAGTGCAAGGACGTCAAAATTTTTTTTCAGTTTCGCGTGCTTCCTGCAACTTTGTGATTATTGGCCTGAGAGGCAACTTCTGCCTCATGCCAGATTTCACTAATGCTTGCAGCTTAACTATGTGCCGCTTTTACTTACTAAATTAATGAATGCACTCACAGCTTTCTTTGCAAATAGGCATTTGTTGTGATGCAGTTCCCAATGTAATGAACACAGCCCGCAAGTATTTCAGAATTTTTTTTTTTAAGTGCTCTCGTTATGCGGGTAAATAACGTAATATGTACTGTGGCACAGCAGAAAGACACTTATCGATGCCCTTTTCCTTATCAATATGGAGGAATCGCAAACACTGCAAGTGGCAACATGCTCATAACTTTTCTGCCTTTGGCAGTTATGTGCCATTCAAGGAGCTTCAACCTTTTCATGGAAGTTTAGGCATAAGTTTAGGTAAAAAGCAACCTTCAGTGGTTTCGGAAGAATCTTAAGAACCGAAGTTTTCTTGTTTTTTCTGAATTGCTAAATTTTCCAAACTGCTACAGTGAAAAAGGGCCAGAAATAGGGATTTTTGGGCCTGATTAACGGAATTTTCTATTATTACAACTTAGAACATCATCACTGGCCTTTGGAAATGAAGTAGAGTGCTATTTGCATATAAGCTGGAAATTTGCCTGTTTTACCGTCCTGCAACTTCTTCGGCGATGATGTTGATCCATAGCCTTATGTCCTCTTGTATTCACCCTGAAATCTGTTTCTTAGCCTTGAATAGTGACAGAGTGTGGTAAGCTGTGTTATTCTATTGTTACTGTCCATTTGCTCCTTACTAGGCATGAGGCAAACAGTAATGCTGAAAGAGGTGGTGAGGTGAGGGCGTGTGCATTACAACGAGCAATGTTAACATAGTCATGCACTTTCCATGTTGCTGTTATTGTTAACTTTTCATCATTTTAAGAGTGACTCGTGGGTTTCACGACATTGTAGAGGAGTTGAAGGAAGTGCTCGTTTTTCTGATGCACTTGACAAACTCGGCACTAAGTTGAAACTGCATTTCTATCTGGAACATGTCTGGTATCTTGCATTACTGAAGGCAGACATAGCCACTCTCACATTTAGTCAAGTATTCTGTTGCACTTGATTACGTAACGTTAGGAAGTGAGAACATTATACGCACACTGTAAAATTTCACTAAAGCACCATTCACGAGTATTTTGACAAAGAAGAGAAGTCACTTCTTTCTTGAGTGAATTAGATCAGTGGCCCCTAAGTAAATAGCGACAAAATAGCATGACAATTACTACTTAGGAAATTTTATCGAAAGGAGCAAATGCATTTAGCATAGCTGCAATATAATTCTGTTCGAATCATCCAGGCACCTCCAGTTTTGGGAAGAAAGAATTGGGTAAATGGTCTCCGATCTGTACAGAAAAAGTAAACACTACTAAAGTGGCAAAGAAAAGAGTGCAGGCAGGCACAACTTAACTTCTCTGAGAGTCAGAGTATTCATTAAATACACAGTTAACTATGTATTGAATCCTACAAAGCACCATTGTGCTTTGTAGGAAAGGCTCAACTAATCAGTTCATGTTCCGTTAGGCTCTCACGGGACACAGCTACTGTAAGCTGCGTGTACAATTGAAGTAAACCATTTACAGCTGCCTCGGGTCGCTGCATGAAATTACATCACAGTCTCAGCATTGCTTGCCTCCAAAATTTGTTGTGTGCCAGGATTGGCTGAGCAGCTCACAAGCATAAGCTTATTTGTGAGCTGTGACTTCTCATGTTAGGCATGCATTCAGAGACAGCAGCATTGATAGCATTGCCAAGTTGCTGTTGTCTTCACTCATTAGGGGATATCCTAGAAGTGAATTTTTGAGATTTCTTTCGGTTTAGATAGTATCAAAATGAAGAAGGAATTTTTAAGTCCAGTGGCTCTAAGTAGCGAGGATAAGCAATGCTTGTGACCAGTTTACATTTAGCCCTCGAGCGGTGGCAACACCGTTGATCGATGTGAAACCAATTACAAATATATAGTTTTGTCTGGCTCTTGTGATGCAGTAGTCAGAGAAGTTGACAAAAAAGGCAAGTATAATGCCCGACAGAGTGGCAGCCTACTTCAGGCTATTCTGCTCGATAGAGGAGCTCCCAAGTGGGGACAAGCCAGAGAGGAGTTACGTCGAAGCACGTGCGAGGCCACATCCCATCTGTGAGCAAAAAACAGAGGGAAGAGTAATAGTATGGCGGTGTAACTATGGGCACAGGCCAGATTCTCTGCACATTTTTTCCTCAGCATAAGTCGATTTTGCGTCTTCGACTAGTCCTGGAGGTGAGCGCTTTTAAACGCCTTTTTTGAAGCATATACAGCTGCAGTTTCATTTTTTTTCCTCCGAGTACTGATGGAAAGCACAATGATTTGACCAGGATGTAACCACATCAGTTGCGTGCACACCTCGTATCAGTGTCAGATATCGAATGGCTAAACAAAATGGCAGCCACCTGACAATGATTACTTTGCACGGGCAAGACTAATTAGAGTTTTTAGTGCATGAGGCATTTTTCTATTCCAGTCGCACAGTGTCAGAGCTGTGCATGGGTACGCAGATATGTGCATGCAAGAGAATGCTTCCAGCAGTTGATGCTTAAATTGTAATTGATAATTTCTAAGCGCGTGTAGCATCCCTGGCATATCGGTTCTAAGTTAATGACACCCGGACTTCAGTAATGTGACTATGTTGCATTCGCTTATCTTAGCAGGGCCACAGGTGTGCTTTGTCTTATCAGTTCATGTGGCAGGCTGCTCAAAAGTTCATGCAGTCATCTAATGGACATACATGTTTTAAAACAAGCATAACAATGTTTGTTGAAATCATTGGTCATTCTATGGTTATTTGTCTGGTTGTGTAAGCAATGGTAACGTACTCTTAGTAATAGAGGTGAAGCGTACACTCACAAAAAAAAGCTGATGGTATTGAAAGCAACAGCGTTATGCCAAGGACGCTAAAACGTCCCTGAAATACCAGTGGCACATGCGCCGCCTGAAAGTAATTATTTTTTCTAAGGAATTAATTTTGAAAGAACATCATTGGACTTTTTTGTACGTTCCTGTGCTTGATTTCTTCAGGCGTCTCATTTTCATTGTAGTTGCTGGTAAAGACTAAGCTTGCAGATTTCTTTGTACACACGGCCATGTACATGCTCCGTTTTGAAGTGGGACGGGCAACTTGTTTGCTGGGTTCGGCGCCTTAGGTGGCGCTGACAAAAAAAAAATATATGTGTCAGTGCCAAATGCGTGCATACTTTTTTTTTCTCTCTTGGGGTGACTTCTGTGATACGAGTTACACGTTATGCGTTTGAATGTCACGACAGCGCGCCATCATTGTTTTTTTTCCTTTTCTCTCCGTTGCTCGGAGCTATGACAAGTGCTTGGACTTGGCTCCTTGGCATTAGTGTAAATAAAAAACGAATTATTTTTCTCAAGCCTCCTGCCTCATCAGCAGCGTGTTGCCATTAAGATACACCCTGTGTGAAAAGTTTAGAGCACAGGGCAGTTTGATGGATCCCTATTGTTCCAGCTCTTCAAGGTAAGAGGGATTAACTGGTTCTGCCCCCTCTGAAGTTTAGGACATGCATGGGTACAGGAGCCCCACTACATGGCTTAGAAGCAAACTCCCCTTGGCTCGATCACGTGACAGAGGCAGTACATGAGACTTCATCGAAGGAAATACGACGATTTTCAGGAAATCAACGCCACGCTTCGGCGGCGCCGCAAACTACTTAAAGAAGGATCAGTGTGTCCGGAACAGCGTCGTTCGCTCCGTTCTCTGAGTAGTTCACCGACAAATTCAGACGTTTGAGAGATTTTTGCTGTAAAAATACATCTCTTATTTCCCTAAACATTTTAGTAATTTGTGGGTCTTCATCAAATTTTTGGGGTACAATAGTTATGAGGCTTAAACTACAATGAAGTACATCAAATTGAAGCTAATTACTCAGTTTAATAATACGAGCTTCGTTATAGCGTTTTCAAAGTTTATTTGCGAAACAAAACTTGCACAGTTATGACCGTGTCCAAGAAAGATAATTTTCAAACTTTTATAGTTGAGCCCGCATATATCTAACCGGGATACCCCGAATTAATGGCTACATCGACCACACAATATCCTGTGTAATAGTATTGGAAGGTCGCGCTGTACATCGAGCTACAATACCGCCGGTCATTCGATAAATTGAACTGCGGGCGGCGCCCCTGCAGGTGGCGCTTCGCCTAACGGCACTCTTCGGTCACTCCGTGCGGGGAGGCTAGGGAGCCTACATAGGCGAGGCGGCCGGGTTGTCTGCGCGGATATGGGCACCTGCTGGCAGCGCTAGTGCTGTCAAACCGCTGGCAAGGTGAACGCCTCGGGGTGCGCTTGACGGTATGGCCTTCGGTCTCCTGTGCTCATATATCCATGCCACATGGCTGCCATGCAGGGAAGCCCACCTCGTTATCTTAAGCTTAGCAGCGGCCCTCGCCTGGCGTGACCGAAAACGAACCCAGCACCACCCTGCCGACCACGGTGCAGCCAGCCGTGGTGGCTCTGTGATTAGTGCGTTCGGCTACTGATCCGGGGTACCCGACCGCGGAGGCCGCGTTTCGATGGAGGCGAACGCTAAGGCACCCGTGTGCTGTGCGATGTCAGTTCACGTTAAAAGTCCCCAGGTGGTCGAAGTTATTCCGGAACCCTCCACTAAGGCACCTTTTTCTTCTTTTCTTCTCGTTAGTCTCCTCTATCCCTTCATACGGCGTTGTTCAGGTGTCCGCAGGTATATGAGACAGATACTGCGTCATTTCCTCCCCCCCCCCCCAAAAAAAAAGTTTTTATGGAGGCAGAACGCTAAGGCGCCCTTGGGCTGTGCGATGTCAGTGCACGTTAAAGATCCCCAGGTGGTCGAAATTATTCCGGAGCCCTCCACTACGGCACCTCTTCCTTTTCTTCTTTCACTTCCTCCTTTATCCCTTCCCTTACGGCGCGGTTCAGGTGTCCAACGATATAAGAGACAGATACTGCGCCATTTTCCTTTCCCCAAAAACCAATTATCATTATTATTCACGGTGCTGAGAACTCATTACCCCTCTCACGGAAAGGGATCGACGTCACTTGCAGAGCGAGAGTAAGGTGCAAGTGTGCGCATTATTTTTAGTTACTGGTCACGATCTAAAACAAGTTCTCGTTAAAAGGCACAATAAAGAAAATAAGATGGAAATTTTAAGACACTTTGATTCTCAAAATTTTTTTAAGGTCGGAGCACTGCCAGCTGTTGAGAGTCGCGCTTGCCTGGCCTGACCGATTGGTCGAGTGAATTCGCCAAACTCACTGTGGGGAAGTGCGTTCTGCAGCGATTGTCACTGAAGCTTATCGTGTGATACGGCGCGAAGGACAATTTAGGTGAATGTCACTCGTTGAAAGTGACACTATATATATATAAATCCCCCCGTGTGATGGGTATAAGCTTACAATCACTAACTATTCTTACCACTAACGTATACTGTCATTAACTATTATTGTTGTCACTGCTGAGCGCTACCAGCTCCCCAATTTTGTCTTTCAACGTTAGATTTGGTCACAACTCAGAAAATGAATTGACTACGCTAACGTCAGAAGCCTCCGAAAACACGTACCGGGAAGAATTTAAGCTACTTGCGACATCATGATCAATAGTTGGATTTGCTGACGTTTTCATCCTGACAAATTAGAGCTACAGACGCTTGCATGCACACGTTTTCAGTTCCGGGCTATCAGTGCCGTTTCTAAGAGCGTTAACTCTTACTCATCACGTTTCGAGATTTCGTGGGGTCTGCTACCACCCTGAGATCACAGCGCCATCTGTGGCAGCAACTAGAAAACAGCACTTCTCACATTGAGACATTTAGTGCCATCTGCAATAGCATTGTAGAAATAACCACCTGCCGCGTGCCAATGATGACGTCATGATTCAATATGGTGGGTAGAGGCGGAACTATGCGAGTATGATGTCAGGGGATGAAATGGCGACATAGTTTCGTTTGCTCGAATCTAAGATGGCGGCCATTAAAATTGGTTGTGTCCTCCCATCCCGTCACAAAATTTCACATATCGCTGTCAATGACTCTTATTCAAATGTACAATAAATTATCTGGTCTTAGTCTGGCTTTTTTGGTTCTTTGTCACTTACATGAATTATCATTACCTGCTTTAATTACTTGTGGAACATGAATCACGGCACTGTGATGTTGTGAAAAAAGAATATTCACAGATGATCAACGCAATTCATGCGGCAGAGTGTGCGTTATAGATGTTCTCCCGGACGGAGCAGCCCCGGACATGTACCATGTATTTGTTCATCAAAGCAGTGGTGTTCAGCATGATTTCCCGATGTAAAATTTCTCCCTTGGGGAAAGGGCAGCGGGCGACGACACCCGTCCCGCCGTCAGGGGCGCCAGTGTACCTGCTGCACACTCGCAGGCGTCCAAGCAGTAACGGTCTGAACCGTATCACGGTGGCTCCACAGTCTAGGTTGGCCGCGCCATTGCCGTATTGCAAGCTGACCGGCGTTACTGCACCGCTGTAATTCGGCCCCATGTCCTTTCGTTGTCGAGTCATTAGCACCATCATGGATCGCGCGCTTCCCATCTAGTGCTTCCCATGCAACATCGTACCCCAGCGCGTCTCGAGTCGGGGCAAAGTTCGTAGCGTTGGCCATCGCCGGCGATGGCACCAGTGAAGGGCAGATGTTTTGCAGAGGGTGGGCGCTATGGCAGCTGTCGCCTTTTGCATGTTTAGGGACGTAGAGCACTTCAAACTTCTCCAGTGTGGTCCGACAGTGACATCGTTGGCTCTGTCACTGGCGAAACGTCACCCAATGCAAGCGACGCCGACGCTGAATACAGCCCGTGCTCTATCATTTGGCTAAGCTGTGTGCGCGCTAGACGTTCTTCGCCTGTAGCAGCAAGACCGCTTAATTATGCGATGACAATGCATTAGCACTAGGGCTTTTTGCTTGAAAGGAGTGTAGACACCTAATTTGGTGGCATGTTTTCTTCTCTACAATGATGCGGAAGACACTACTATGCATGAATCACCATGTGGCATTCGTCTACGACCGCTAAATAATTTACAATCAAATTTTTCTGCCATACTGTTTCGTTTTCAAAAGCCGAACGAAGGCTGTGACGTCAAAACGTGATTATATGTCACGTAAGACATGAAACAACTGCGATATAATCGCTGCTTAATCGTTTTAATTCACTGCAGTGCTGAAGCCAACTTTCCTCAAGAGCCGAAATGACAACGAAGATAGAAGCACCGATTATATTGCAGTTTTTCGTGAATCACATGACGTATAACCCCTCTTTGACGTCACAGTCATCGCTCGGCTGTTGAAACCGAAACAGTACGAGATAGAAATTTGATTATAAACTTTTTAGGTGTCTATACTCCTTTAAGAGCTAAGGTTCTCGGATTAGCGCATTAATAGGCGAAAGCTGATTAGCACTGACTGGCCCTCGATCTTCCACTGTAGCCACCCCCCGGGTTGGTCCCGTAGCAACCACCCTCGGATTGCGCGTTCCCCATTGTTCCTATACGCTGTTGCCACCCTGTGGTTTCTTCCTGTTGCAGCCGCTCCAAGTGGAGAGGGGGATTTCCCCCTGTCCATTTTGCAACCTGCCAACCGTGGCAGGTGGCCCCTCCCCTACAATTGAAGAGGAAGGCCTCCTTCTCTCCCCTTTTCTATGTCAGTCATGGAGGTGGTTGGAAGATGATGTACGTAATACAGATTTTTCTTCACGGCGGGCCTTTTAATAATAACGCATTGATAACGGATTTCTGCTGTCCTCCGTAAATAAAATCTCCCGCGTGTGCCATCCTTCATGGAATACCATCGGGTATCATTTACCAAGTCAGTGGATATATTTAGGCTGTTTTCGATTAGTCAGCACTGCTGCATTGCTCGTAGTTAAACGCAAAGGATTTCTTGGTCATTTTTGGCTTGCTGGTGATGGTGGGAAAAAAAATTATTTACCATTAATTGGTCGCAGAGAGATGATTGGGTTGGGGCCCTAATGACCCCTTCCCCTCACAATACTAGGTGTAGTCCCTATTCCGGGGCACCATACGCAAGCAACGCGCCTGCGTCCGTTGAACCGAGGCCCTTCGGATCTTGAGGTTTTGACAGCTGAGCAGGGCCGCCTCCCACTCCTCTCTGGTGGGCTTGGTTATGGGGAGGGGGGGGGGGGGGGGCAGACGGGTTTGACTGGCACGCCCAAACCATGTGGAAGGTGTCAGCCACCACCCCACAGAACTGGCACGTCCCATTAAAGTGTCTCAGTGGCTTTCGGAGCACAGATGAAGAGGCCAGAGTTGCGTCTCGTAAACTCTGAATAGCGGAAAGTCCTTTCTCGGCTCCTACAGATTGTGTACTTCTAGCCGAAGCATGTTCTAACTAACCGATGCCACTGGTGCCAGCTACCGCAAGAAAAACTCATTGTCCCTGCAAAAAAAAAAAATCAGATCCAAATGGTTGAGGTGTGGGCTGCCAGTTATTCCCAGATAACTTCGTTAAATCGAGTTTAATGGTAATTTGTCTCGTTAATTCGGCTACTGAGAACATTGAACCATATATGGGTACTTGCCCGAGAATCAAAAGGTGTCCGTCAGATAGGGTACTTCGTAAAACTGGGTTTCATTAGATCGAGTTCTAACTGCACTATTTCCCCCCGGGAAACCAGCTATTGCGCTTTCCGCACACTGGGGCTTCGTATTAGTGCCCATCTGAGGCGCCTGCTCTTCACGGCGTTTTCCTTAAGCATGTCCTAGACCAGGCATCGGTGCTGCGCAAACAGCCATCCAGGAGGTCAACAGCACTGAATTCGGAGTTTTCCGCTCGATTTTCTCTATCGTATGATAACAACGCAGTCACCTCGAGTAGCATATCGCCCACTCCGTCGGCTTCATCGTCTCGCAGCTGGAGGTCCAAGAGCAGGAGGAGTTCGTTGCAGGATTCCAGGTGCCCCAGCAACTGGCAGACAGGTCTCACCGGGCTGCTGGTGCAAGAATGGCGTAGATTAGGTGGAAGAGTCGTGGTGCTTCCTTCAAGACCAACCACTGTGTCCACTTGCATCGCTGTTGGAGGCGTGCTTTCCATGGCGGTGAACGCAGCTTCCGGGTGGCTTGGAGCTGGGCAAATAAAAAAAATCACAGTGAATCTCAAAAACATTTTTTTCTCTCTTGAGTTGTAACGTTTTATATATATATATATATATATATATATATATATATATATATATATATATATATATATATATATATATATATATATATATATATATATATATATATATATATATATTGATGAAAATTCCTAGAAAAGGGGGTGCGGGAGGGGGTATAACAGACTGAAGCACGCAACGACAGCAAAAGGTGCGATGTAGCGTGATATGGTCGCCTACTTCTCAACTGCAACTCTAATACAGAACTGCACGGGCGCCATTCTAAACTACGAGCCCTGCCCGGTACCGGGACTCAAAGCACGCGGCTTCAAACCGGAGTCCTGCCCGGGCTCGCTAAGTTATCGTTCTACTGAGCCCGGGCCCGGCTCGAGCTTTTTTCCAGCAGCTGTTCAACAGGTAAATCGCTTGATGTGTGCAAGCGGTCACTGCTATACGAGAAGTATGCGGCCGCCAAAGGCGCTCAAACCTCGATAACACTTTTAAAAAAATTTGTTTCCTGAACACAGAAAAAGACAAGATAAAGCTGGTTCATGAGCTCGGTTTTTTGAACAGCGAGCTCGTCTGGGAATAGCCCCGGAATTTCAAGAGTAAATGGAGGAAGGGAAACTAACGCAACATCTTTTTGATGATGCCCGGGCGGCGCGAAAACAACAAGGGCAGAAGAGGTACACGAACACAACAGGACAGGCGCCTGTCCTGTTGTGTTCGTGCGCCTCTTTTGTCCTTGTTGTTTTCGCGCCGTCCGGACATCATCAAAAAGCTATGCACCAACTAGCCCAAACCAAAGTACTTCTTAACGCAACATCCTGGGACAAAAGTGTGGGAGAAAATCACGCGGTTTTTCGCGACCGGGAGGCCACCTTGCCCGGGCGCCGCTTAGCAACGGCGTCATAGTTGCTGTGTTCGCCTGCATTAGTTGTAAAGAGGCGTTCTCATATTATATTATAATTGGTTTTTTTTTGGGAAAGGAAATGGCGCAGTATCTGTATCATATATCGTTGGACACCTGAACCGCGCCGTAAGGGAAGGGATAAAGGAGGGAGTGAAAGAAGAAAGGAAGAATGAGGTCCCGTAGTGGAGGGCTCCGGAATAATTTCGACCACCTGGGAATCTTTAACGTGCGCTGACATCGCACAGCACACGGGCGCCTTAGCATTTTTCCTCCATAAAAACGCAGCCGCCGCGGTCGGGTTCGAACCCGGGAACTCGGGAACCCGGGAACCACTGAGCCACCGCGGCGGGGTTCTCATATCCTCCAAATTTCGTGCTATAAACGGCGAACGCTGGATTTTATGCTAATGGGACATTTAACGATTTCGAATTAATTTAAGAGGAACACGCGAACAGCTTCCAGCGCGGTCAGTCTGGAGTAATAATAATAATAATTGGTTTTGGGGGAAAGGAAATGGCGCAGTATCTGTCTCGCATATCGTTGGACACCTAAACCGCACCGTAAGGCAAGGGATAAAGGAGGGAGTGAAAGAAGAAAGGAAGAAGGAGGTGTCGTAGTGGAGGGCTCCGGAATAATTTCGACCACCTGGGGATCTTTAACGGGCACTGACATCGCACAGCACGCGAGTGCCTCGGTCTAGAGTCGCTGAAGAAGAAATCGGAAAAATCGAGCGCATAGTTTCGCTCCGTTTGGATGCATTATGCACAACTGTTTCCTATGGTCTTTGAAGGCGTTTCGTTCACTGTGCGGAAGTGAGAACCCATTAGGTTATTGCATTAACACGAAGGGATGCAAAAATGATTCCTGTGCTTTCAGTCCGCTTGTAATAAGTGCAGGGGATATGTCCAGCTTTAGCAAGCGCATGCATGGCGAAACTCGCGCGTCCGAGACAAATTCTTGATATCGCTTCATTTAGCAAAGTCAGAGGCAGACAACGAAAACGAAAAAGAGAAAATTCTGGCCGCAGGAAACGCGACGAAGCGCCGTCTGCCATGGAAGCAGTGGCGCTGCGAAATACACTCTCACAGTTCCCGGACTCTGCACACTTTAGGTGGCATTACCGCACACGCGCAAGCGGCCGACTTTTTCTAATGGAAATGCGCCAATAAAAATTCAAAGCGTGCAGTTAATTGTCTCCTTACGTGCGGAAATGCGAACGCATTTAGTGCACCGCACGTGTCGGCTTCCAAGAACTGACAGGGAGCGACGCAACTTCTTGTCGATACATGCTTTTTATTGTCTTTTGTGACGTCATCAACTCGTCGACAACTTCAGACATGTTCCTACACGTAACTAGTCCCATCACAAGAATGGTTGATGACGTCACTACATATTACCAGCACTATTACTGTCACTACTACTAGCACTACTGCTGTCAATAACTATTACTATCACCAACTATTACTCTCGCTGCTGCCAGGTCCCTAATTTTCAATCTTTCAGCGATACATTTGGGCTCAACTCAGAGAATGAAGTTACTATCGTAAACACACATTTCAGAAACCTTCGAAAATACTGGATGAATTTAAAGGTGCACCAAAGAGGATTCTGTACTCGTTTCGTTAGCACGGGAACTAGGTTTACACGCCCCAAAAATGCTTAGAATCTTCGAACTATTGTCCTGTGCGGCCGATTATCTGATTAAATCGAGTTAAACGTCTCGGCTCCCGCTCTTTTTTTTTTTTGAACTCACCTCTGAAAGTAGGAGGAGTCAGCCAACGCGCAGGGTGCCTTTCAGCCAGTCGCGTGGCGGCTTGCCGCTCTGCCATCGGCGGAGTGATACGTAAAGCAAAGAGTCCGCGCGTATTTTTGTTTCCGTGGGTCTAATTTGTGGCTATGTTGTTTGCGACTGAAACTCTTTATTCACAGAAACCTGAAAAGCACAATAAAATTAAAAGCGACTGGCTCGAAAGCATTCCACGCGTTAGTTGACTCCTACTTTCGGAGTTGAGTTTAAAAAAAATTGGCGGTGGTTTAGCTCTGGTCAAACCTAAAGTGAAACTATAGCTACAGCTGGCCGAGTGGAACTTGCTTCAGTTGAATTGCGAAGTCAGTCTTTTGCCGCTCCGTTTCGCTGGGCGTTCCTTCTTCATCTTCGTCCCACTTGACACGGCGCATGCGCACAGCTGTTGCAGCTCGGTTTCGCCGGCGCGCCGCGCCGCCGGCAGCAGCAGCTGCTCCGCACCTCGTGACCAACCACGTGACCAGCCACGGCGCCGCGCCGCCGGCAGCTGCTCCGCACCACGTGACCGTGCCACGGTCACGTGGCGCCGCCACGCTGAAGGCTCGAAGTGCTACCGTAATGCAGCTATCGCTACAAAAGGCGGGAGCCGAGACATTTAATTCGATTTAATAAGGAAATCGGCCACAGAGGACAATAATTCGAAGCTTCTAATGCTTGAAGCGTGTAGATCGAGTTCCCGCGGTAAAAAGGAGAGCTCAGAATCCCTTTTAGTGCACCTTTAAGCTACTTGCCACGTCAGGAATCGGATTTGTTGACGTTTTCATCCTGACAGAAAAAAAAAATGTTACAGACGCTTCCATGCTCATGTTTTCAGTTCCGGGCTGCAAACATCTTTTACCTTCCTTTTTGTTATTTTAAATAAATAATCACTATATATATCAGTGCCGTTTTGTGACTCAGGGCGAGGGGACGGATTCGCTATCTTTGTAAGAGACACGTTTGACATAGCACGAATTTGCATGAACTTTGCTCATGCGGAATGCTTGGGGCTGACGATATTCGTAGTCCCGTAACTTTTTGTCGGCCACATTGTAACAGTGTTACCCGTTTTCTCTTGAAACTCGATGAAACGTTGTAGATATGGTACGCAGTGGAACTGCGTTTTTTTGGGGTACCTGAATATATATTTATATACCTTGTGTCCTGCAGTGGGCTCCGTATCAGACTATGTGTCCCTCCCGTCGTCATACGGCGTTCCAAATACAACAGCTCCCACACTTGAAGGAATAGTTGATCACTTAGCAACGACTTGTCTTGACTACATCGCTTTTCGAGGTTTTGCTTCTTGTGTTATTTTGCAACGTTTGATCCCTACCTCGTCGCCTGCCGTTCGTCACCATCTTTTCAGTTGCCAGCTGCACTTCGAACCACCCCACCCAATAATTTAATCAACGTCATTGTATCTGACCAGAAGGACGTAAATAACCTCAATAGCAGTTTTTATTGAACGACCTTAACTAAGTATAATTCGCCACAGGTGGTCTCTAAAATATTCAGCGACCAAACAAAGAAATTCGAAAGTATTTCTAAGCGAGAATAGTAAATAAATTTAGAAAGGATTGCAACTCGTTGAGCGCGGACATAATGCGTGCCATTTTATGCAGAGACATGCGCTGGAAACGATGTAAACATGTCCCAACAAATAAAAACCTACGTCTTGAGTACAAAGCCGCAAGAAATAGGGTAGTCGCTTTGATATAAGATCCACGAAGCGCCAGTAGTTCTTCCAGCCATTTCGCCAGTCGTCAAGGAGTGCCGCTTAACTATGGTCACTGATTAAGCATATTCGTGGCAAAATTGCTGCAAACATTTCCCCTGTTTCCTTTTTTTTCAGGCGGCTCGGTCGAGGTCGTGGATAAGTTCAACCATTCGTTGGCACTAGCTTCCGAGAAAGCATCTTCGTGTCAGGCCGTCGAACACACGATTAAAGAATAATTTTCAGCCTCCGCTTTTCTATCTAAGATTTTATAAAATGAACTCCATCAAATAATTTTCATCATTAAACGCAATAAGCCACCAGGTATTGACGGTTTCTCAGCGACTCTTCTACAAATGAACTTTGCAGCCATGTCCGATATTTTGTTCTTCATGTTGAACGGCTTTCTATATACCGTGCGTATCCCGAAAGAGCTTAAAACTGCGATAGTTAGGCCCCTTTTCAAAGGAGGGCAAAAAGATGACACGAAAAACAGTGGACTCATTACCTCGGACAGACAGGGCGATGTATTAACGAGCGACTCAGGAAGCATGCGCTAAATGTAAAGAATAAAGTTGACAAAGGTGCACATATCGTGTCACACATTAATGGTTGCAGCAATTGTGCACAGCGATTTGAAGAGACGTCGATTCTTGGCAGAAGCAAAAGTGAACACTCGCGGCTGCCGCTAGAAGCTTATCACATTAATAAAAAAAAGCAGAAGGCTTCATTCGCGATACCTCCCTTTCCCTTTACCCAGCCGTCTATAAGTTCGTGAGCTCGCGTCGCTGATAACTTGACTCTGATTTGTCTATTTTCTTATTTGGGCGCAAGGGTGGCCAAAGGTATATATACGCGTGCTTTCAAGAATAGCGCAGTTGTTAGGGTAGCGCCTACCCGTGCGTTTGTCGTGGATTGGCCAGTGTTTGCGCTCATGGTTCGCCACAAGAATAGGAATGCGGCACTCAGTCTTTCTTCCTCCGTGCCGACGACGAGGGCTTATTTTCGCGGCAGTGCTTGTGCTTCGCGACAGTGCTTGTGGACGTGACTTCCCGTTGCCAGTGGATTGCCGTCGTCTTCATCGTCAACCGGACCCGCCTAAGGCCGTTACACCCACGACCGAGCGACGACTGCCGTGGAATATACCTCCGAGCCAGGCCACCGGCATCGAAGGTGAGTGCGGGGCAAGGCCTCGCGGCGAGGGCGACATATGTCCATGAAACCTGCTATGGGCTGTTAGAGCAAATTTAAGGTTCACGCTCGCCATTTCCGCGAACATTGGATAATAAGCAAGCCACACGCAGCATGCAAAGCACGGGCTTCGTGAAACCTGCTGTGGGCTGTTCGATCAAATTTAAGCTTCGATCGCCATTTCCGCGACCATTGGATAATAGTAAGGACGCAGCACGCAAAGCAGAGGTTTCATGGACTGTCGTCATCGGGTTTTTTTCTTCGTGACGGAAGCGTGGTGAGCTAGGATTCGCGGTGCGTACAGCTTTAGGCCTTAGCTTCCTATAGACAGGTCCAGCTGTAGGCATTAGAGGTGTGAGCTCACTGCCGTTTACGTCACGAAAAAAAAATCCGTTCTGAACGGCGTTGCGACCGAGCCACTATGTGGAGTTAGCCACATGTGGTTTGTGGTCGCACACGGCGCTCGGAAATTCTCGCCACTCTCGTCCAGCAACTCCGAAGAACGGACGCTGCCTACGGACTGCGGCACATCGTGTTTCCGCTGCAGCCAAGGTCAGAAGTTGGCTATTCCTACTTTTTTTTTTCAGCCCTGCGGCGTAGGCTTCAGTCACGCCCACTTTGCTCCCACGGTGAGTATTAGTGCAACTGCGATATGCTTGCGTGTCTGTCACCCCCTTTTTTTTCTTTGCAGATGTGCTATCTCTAGCATTCTCATGCTTGATCCAACGGCACTGGTGCACTCGGCCCGTGATGACATCTGGCCCGATATGGTAGTTGCGGGTCGTGCAGCGTTCCTTCCGTGCACCGTCTGCCTGCCACCCCAAGCGCTGTACTGTCAGAAACTTCGCTCCACTGCATCGCAGCGTCCAGTCTTCTGCGTTTTCGATAAGTACTGTAGGACCGTGACTTATCGAAACGAGAAAACTGACAAGGCTGCAGCTGAAGAGGTACCCCATACGGATCTGTCTACACCAATTGCCACTGAAGGGGGCGGAGGATGCAGCTGGTCGAGGGTCACGTGGTGTACGCCACGTTTGTTCCTGACAGTGCAGCCGGAGTACAGCGTACGCTCGGACGTCTTTGTGAGTATCGCGACATCCACTGTTGCCTTGGTTCACTTTTTGTCTTTGCAGATACGTCGACTTCGGTTCTGGAAGTCGCCACGGAAAGTGGAAGCTCAGATTTCTGGCTCGGTCCGGCATCCATGCACCGCGCAAGATATTCCATTCGTGCCTGCCTCACGTATGACGCCTCCTCTCTCCGCAAGAGCTTTACTACCGAGTCTACAGCAGTTGGTGCCCCTCGTACCACCCGGTCTGTTCATCCTGAATTCGATATAAATTCTTCTTTTGGCGCTTGTCTGTCTTGTGCAGTCATTCCTGATCCCCTGTATGTGCTAATTAGTTACCTTTGCATATCCAATGGAGCCTCTTGACCAGGCAAGGTGGACGTCAGTCCGGCTCTTTTGTGGTGTGCAAGTTTAATGTCCTCATCTGCGAATTCATTACTGCTTACTAGTGCGTGATAATTAGCTACCTTTGCATACTTTCGAGGGGGCCTCTTAACCAGGCAAGGTGGACGACAGTCCGGCTCTTTCGCTGTGTGCAAGGTTACTTCTCTCATCAGTGCAGTCACTCCTGATCACCTGTATATGCTAATTACCTACCTTTGCATACTTTCAAGGGGGGCCTCTTGGCCAGGCACAGTGGCCATGCGCATGTGCAGAATTACGGCCCAATCACCGGCAGTGCAACGCGGCAAGCGGACTTCGTCGTCTCCTTCCCGAGGCCTACCGACTAAACACGGACGCCAACGCTCGTTCTACGCTGCTGCTTCCTGTCAACGCAACGGGGGCCCCGAGTCACCGCCTCCAGGGGACGTCGACGCGGTGACCTGCTGCTCCCGGACTGTCGTCGCCGCTGTGACCTAGGGCTCCAGTGTGCCAGCTCGGAGCTACTGCCGACGTGGCGTATGGAGCTGCCTCGATCCTCTGGTCACCCCGATCGCTCGTCAATGGCACACGCCAGCTGTCCAAGAACTTCGCCTTGCCACAAGGGTAAACATCATGGGACTTCATAACTTTTTGCTACATAAGAAATTTGCGGGGCGTAGAAGCGTTGGTTGGATGCTGTCAGAATGCGCGCGCAAATTTTCTTGTTTACATCGCCTTTTGTTTCCGCAGGTGATCTGGCTTTCCTGTGTGCTACCCACATCGACTGGACGTGCTGTTTCGTGCTTGGGGTCTTCAGACTTCACATCTGGCCCTGCAGTACGTGACAGCCACGCGTCGTGCAAGGTTTCTTCTTCCCTGCTCCATCTTATAATGTACACCGTGGCTGCATGAAGCCCGCTCCTGGCATGAACGGCATTTCTGCATCGCCTTCGCTGCGACGTTCAGCGTGTTCGTCGAACAACGTGCTCCACCGTCTTCATCGGCAATCACGATGTCTGGGGCTGAAAACAAAACGAAAACAGCTGTCAATAAAGGCTTTGCACAGCAGCCCCGTACGAGCTTCTTGTCGCCACTCCAGTGCTCGTCGGCGCCAGCCGATTTGAGCTCGTTGTGGTTGACGCGGCTATGTCGTTTCGCAGTGCTTTCTCGTGCTGCAGCAAAACTAGTAAGATGCCCTCTCATCTTTGTAGAAAGTGCACTGAACTATCTAGACGTCCAGAAGATTTCAGCGGATTTCAGTTTTCTCCCAAAGTAAATTCAAATGGATCAGTAATTTTATTTCATAGCCTTTCAGTTGTTCTCAATGAAAACGTTCTGCTTGTCGTCCAACCCACGTGCACAGCTCACCAATATATCTTACGTGGATTTTTAGAGGAAAATCAGGGAAGCAAAATATCAGGAATAAACAAAGATTCGCAGCACGCGCAATTTAGTAACATCTGCAAATAATCCCATCGTTGCATAGAAACCTGCAATAGGCTTGTTGCATTCCATCCCTTGCTGCATGTGAAACTTACTACCTAGCAAAGAAGACACTTGTGTATTATCAGCTGGAGCTAGACGATGAGCGAAGTTGTTTTTTTAAATAATTCGCCATTAAACATTTGCCAACTTCTAATGATTTTAATACTTCCTACTGATACGCGATGAAAAAGAAAGGGGTCGTGTATACGAGTAAACACCTCACACCTTTCCTGCCACACTCGCGGACAGCTTTCCTTGGCTATGCCGGGGAAGCTACGAGGCCGAGGCTTTCACGAGCGCGCTCTTGTCACGCTCTCACGAGGGGGAGAGATAGACGTATATACAAGCTGGCGGCGTGCTGCCGTAACTTCCACAGCATATAGCCACAAAAAGCTGTCCACGAGTTTAGTTCATACTTTTGAAAAGATAGCTTCACTACGCCATGCACAGCAGATTTCGCCGTGCCTGGCACAGCCCCTTGCTTTGCATGCGCCGAGCAACAGTTGCAAGAAATAATCGTAGGCTGCGTAAAAATCAGTGGGCACGTACACTCAATAAAAAAAATAAACTGCGTCCAAGCCGGGAATCGAACCGGGGCCTTCGGCATTCAAGACAGGGAGGCATCCACTGCGCCACGACTGCTTTTTTTCTTTATTGCCTGGCTTTGGCTCATAACATTTAACCAAAAAAAAACATTCAACAAATAACACACAAAACACTATGTACATAAAAGACTGTCGTGGTCAGCCAGCATGAGTCTGGCTTCGTCATTCTAAAATTCACGAAGCATACAGAGCGGCTCTAGCCTCGAGAGCCACTCTGGAGGCTCCGCAGCGGCTTTCTGGATGGCCAGAAAGCAGTCCATTTTTCCCGAAAATAAGTTCGGGCAGGTCGTGCGTCTTTGTCACAATAATAGCCTGCATTCTGGAGCGCCATATACAGTGGAGGCCCAAGAGCTTTATGAGATCAAATGGTACCCCATCCTCATTGTCAGTGCTTAAATAACGAATGCTCGACGTTGGAACACAAATAAAGGTGCTTCTGGTGAACGCACGGGTTTCTTAGAAGCGTATCTTCGAGATCGATATTGAGGCATAAATGAGAAATTATGAGCATGTAAATTATAGATGTCGGAATTAAGAGCGTACGATGCGTTTCCAGCAGAATTCCTGCGTGCTTGGCATGCAGTCGTAGCGCCATCCTGTATCACCCACTAAAACCCGCCTTCGCCATGCACGGCGCTGGCCCGGCGAATGGCGCGCGTATCTTCTGAGTGAGCGCCTTCCCTGAATGCTGATGTGCCATCTAAATCAGCGGTGGCTCGTTCCACGAGCTTTACTACTGAGTGTACAACAGTTGATGGCCCACATACCACTCGAACTGTTCATCCTGAATTCGATATAAATCCTTATTTTTGCGCTTGTCCGTTTTGTGCAGTCATTCCTGATCCCCTGTATGTGCTGACCAGCTACCTTTGCATACTTTCAAGAGTGCCTCTTGTCCAGGCATAGTGTACGTCAGTCCTGTGCTTTTGTGGTTTGCGAGTTTAATGTTCTCATCTGTGAATTCATTACTGGTTACCAGTATGTGCTAATTAGCTACCTATGCACACTTCCAAGGCAACCTCCTGGCCAGGCACAGAGGCCGTGCGCATGTGCAGAATTGCGGCCCAATCACAGGCAGTGCAACGCGGCAAGCGGGCTTCGTCTTCTCCTTGCCGAGGCCTACCGACTGTGCATGGACACCAACGCTCTTTCCACGCTGCTGCTTCCTGTCAACGCAACGGGGGCCCCGAGTCACCGCCTCCAGGGGACGTCGACGCGGTGACCTGCTGCTCCCGGACTGTCGTCGCCGCTGCGGCCTAGGGCTCCAGTGTGCCAGCTCGGAGCTACTGCCGACGCGGCGCATGGAGCTGCGTCGATCCTGTGGTCACCCCGGTCACATACTCTACCACACACGCCAGCTGTCCAAGAACTTCGCCTTGCCACAAGGGTAAATATCAGGGGACTTCATAACTTTTTGCGACATATCAAATTTGCGGGGACTACCAGTGTTGGTTGGGCGCTGTCAGAGTGCGCGCACAACTGGTCTTACTGGCGACATTTTGTTTACATCGCCTTTTGTTTCCGCAGGTGCTCTGGCTTTCCTGTGTGCCACCCACACCGACTGGACGTGCTGTTTCGTGTATCCTGCTTGGTGTCTTCTAACTTCACATCTGGCCCCGCAGTGGCAGCCGCGCGTCCTGCAAGATGTCTTCTTCCCTGTTCCGTCTTGAAATGCTCCCCGTTACTGCATTCAGCGCGCTCCTGCCATGAACGGCATTTATGCATGGCCTTCGCTGCGGCGTTCAGCGTGTTCGTCGAACAACGTGCGCGGCCGTCTTCTTCGACCATCACGATCTACCTGACTCTGAAAACAAATGAAAAAAATCTGTCAATAAATCCTTTGTACAAAAGCCTTGTACGAGCTTCTTGTCGCCACTTCAGTGCTCGTCGGCGCCAGCCGATTTGAGCGCGTTGTGGTTGACGCGGCTATGGCATTTCTGTGCGCTTCCTGGCGCTGCAGCAAAATCAGTAACATGCCCTTTTATATTCGTAGGAAATTCACTCCATAGTGCAGACGTCCAGAAGATGTCCATCCAAACATAACTTTCAAAAGTTGATTCAGCGGCTTTCAGATTTGTCCCAAAATAAATTAAAATGGATCAGCAATTTTAATTGATCGTTTTTCAGTTGTTCTCTTTTACAACATTCGGCTTGTCGTCCAACCCACATGCAGACCTCACCAATGTGTCTTAAGGGGTTTTTAAGAGCAAAATCAGGGAAGAAAAACAACCAGAAAAATAAACAGATTGGCATCACGCGCAATTCAGTAACTTCTGCAAATCATCCCATCGTTGCATGAAAACCTACAATAGGCTTGTTGCATTCTATCCCATGCTGCATATGAAACGTATTATTTAGCATACAAGACACTTGTGTATTATTAGCTGGGGCATGACGATGAGCGTAGAGTTAATTAAAAATATTTCTCCACTATTTTCGCATTCAACAAAGTCAAACACTCAGCCATATTAGCACAAGTATCAAGACTCAACATGGGGGTAACGAGCTACAATTACATCCAAGACTTCTTGACCAACCGTACGGTGGAACTGCACGCCGTATACCTCGAGCAAGCTCCCCGAACGCAAGCTCGGCAGCACGGGTACCCCGCAGGGTTCGGTCATCTCGCCGTTGCTCTCCAACCTCATCATGGTCGGGGTAGCGACGTCAGTAGCGGGCACCGGTGTCCGGCATACGATCTACACCAACGACATTACCCCGTGGGCGGCCGGTGGCACTGATGCCAGCATCGAGCAACAGCTGCAAGCGGCGGTTACCGCCATCGAGCAGCACCTTGACGGCACCGGCCTAGTGTGCTCGCCCGCCAAATCTGAGCTGTTCGTCCTCACACCGTTACGGCCGGGATGAAAACGCGCTCCCCCTAGGAAGTGTGACCATATCAAGATCGTGACTGCATCGGGGCAACGCATCCCCGAAGTTCCCAAGATAAGACTCCTGGGCCAGCTGCTAAACAAGAGCGGCCGCCGCTACCAGACCATCAACAAGCTTAACACCAAGGCAATGGACGCCATCCGGCTGATACACCGAGTCTCGACAAGACGGGCGGGCATGCGTGAAGACAGTCTCGTGCGCCTCGTCCAGTCGTTCGTGATCAGTCACATCGCCTACGTTGCGGCCTGCCTCAACCAGCAGGTGGCTGACAGGACCAAGATAAACACGCTGATCAGACGGGCTTACAAGACGGCGCTGGGCTTAATGGAGACCACGAGTGCGGATCAGCTCCAGCAGGTCGGCGTCCATAACACCCTAGAAGAAATAGCCGAGGTGCAGCTCACCGCGCAAATGGTGCGCCTCTCTACCACCCAGACGGGCCGCAGTATACTGGCGTCCCTGGGTTACAACCCCCGAGCTCCCAGTCGGCAACCGTGCGAGATCAGCGAGGAGGCGCGGGCCCACATGCACGTGGACCCCTTCCTGAAGAACGTGCACCCCAAGTACAACCAAGAACGGCGGCAGGCGCGGGCCAAGGCCCTCACCGACCAACACGCCCAAGACCCGCATGCCCGGTACATGGAAGCGGCGTAATACACGTGAGAAGGCTTCGCGGCAGCGGTCGTTGGGGTGGCTACCGGCACCAGGACAACGGCAGCGAGCGAGCGGTGCACGGACGCCACGGACGCCGAGGAGGTTCCCATCGCTCTGGCGATCTCAGAGGACGACTGTCGCACCGTGCTCTGCGACTCGAGGAACGCCGTGCGCAACTTTGCCAAGGGGCGAATGTGCGCGCCGGTGGCCGCCATCATAGGCAAGCTCCAGCTCCAAAACCGCGGCAGCCCCATCCGTGTCAAGTGGTTCCCGGCGCACGCGGGAGAGTGTGCCTCCTCACCGAAACACAACGAGACGGCCCATTCGGCGAGGCGAGCGCTTACCTTCCGCGCCGCCGAGAGTGACCGCTCCGTGTTGGGCGTGCGAAACCAAGGACCGAGGGACCAGTTACGGCGGAGTTACGAAGTGTTACCGCCTAGCCCGACGGACAATGCCGCCTCCCCACCCGGCATTCAGTCGGGAGGAGGCCGTCATCCTAAGGCAGATACAGACCGGGTCACTCATCGCCCCGGCAGTGCTACACGTGCTTCACCCAGAACTCTATCCGAGTGATGTGTGCGGTGTTTGTGCAGTGGGGCCGGCGGACAAATGGCACATCATGTGGGACTGTGCCAGGTTCCCAACCGAAGCTACCTCCAGGACATACCCGCCCAAACTTCAAAGAGCAGTGCAGTCTTCAGACAATGACACTCCACTATGGGCCGTCCAGGAGGCCCGGGGTGCACTCGAAAAGCCCAAGCCTCGCGACCCACCACAAACGGGCCGAACTGGGGTAGTGCAGAGTAGGGCATAACCCCGGGTCGACGCTTGGCCAACGTCACCACGCGTTAAACCATCGGTTGCCGGCATTTTAATAAAGATATTGCTATCCTATCCTATTTCTTCATTTATGCTTTGGCCAACTTCTACTGATTTAATACTTCCTATTGATACGGGATGAAAAACAGAGGGGTCGTATATACGAGTAAACACCTCATACGAGTAAACACCAATTAACCCTTGGCCCTCAGTCCCCAGCGGCTGCGGAGCAACTGACCACGGCAGTGGTCAGACCTGTGACGCAGCGGAGGGTGCTAAGAATTTCTGGCTCCGGAGAGGCCGCCATTGGAATCGGAACCTGGCAACGTTTAACGCTAGAACTTTATCTACTGAGGCTAGCCTAGCAGTGCTGCTCGAGGAACTAGCGGGAATTAAATGGGATGTCATAGGGCTTAATGAAGTTAGGAGGACAGGTGAGGCGTATACAGTATCAATGGACGGACACATACTGTGCTATTGCTGATCAGCGGATAGACGAGAACTAGGTGTGGGATTCGTCATTAATCAGGATATAGCTGGCAACGTAGAGGAGTTCTATAGTATTAACGAGAGGGTAGCAGCTATTGTGATTAGGCTCAGTAGGAGATACAAGCTGAGAGTGATGCAGGACTACGCGCCTACATCCAGCCATGATGACGAGACCGTTGAAAGTTTCTATGAAGACGTGGAATCTGCAATGAATAAAGTAAAATCACACTACACTGTACTGATCGGCGACTTCAATGCGAAGGTGGGCAAGAAGGAGACTGGCGACCACGCGGTAGGCGACTATGGGATATGGTTCTAGAAATAGCAGGGGAGAGTTATTAGTAGAATTCGCAGATAGAAATAATTTACGGATCGTGAATACTTTCTTCCGCAAACGAGAGAAGAGGAAGTGGACCTGGAAGAGCCCCAGTGGCGAAACTAAAAATGAAATCGACTTCATACTATGCGCTCAAACTGGCATCGTTCCGAATGTGGCCGTCCTCGGAAAGGTGCGCTGTAGTGACCACAGAATGGTAAGGTCTCGAATTAGCTTAGACTTGAAGAGGGAACGGAAGAAGCTAGTGAAGAGGAAGTCCATTAACGAGTTAGCGGTAAGAGGGAAAGTACAGGAATTCAGGATATCACTGCAAAACAGATATTCGGCTTTAACTGAGGAAGACGATCTTATGTTCATACAATGAACGATAATCTGACAGCCATCATAACGGAGTGTGCAGTAGAAGTAGGCGGTGGGACGGTTCGACAAGACACCAGAAAGTTATCTCAGGAGACGAAAGATCTGATTAAGAAAGGCAAAAGCATGAAAGCGTCTAACGCTACCGACAAAATGGAACTGACAGAGCTACCGAAGTTAATAAATAAGCGCAAGGCAACCGACATAAGGAAGTTTAATATGGAGAGAATCGAGCATGCTCTAAAGAGCGGAGGTAGCCTAAAAGCGGTGAAGAGGAAGCTAGGCATACGTAAAAACCAGACGTATGCGCTAAGAGACAAGGAGGGCAATGTCATTAGCAATATGGATAAGATAGTTAAAGTAGCCGAAGAGTTCTACACAAATATGTACAGTAGCCAATGTAATCATAGCGTTAATTAGAGAAACAGTAGCGCAGAGCAATGTGTCATCCCGTCAGTAACGAAAGAGGAAGTAAAGAAAGCCTTAGGAGCAATAGAAAGGGGGAAAGCAGCTGGGGAGGATCAGGTAACAGCAGATCTGTTGAAGGATGGAAGGGAGATCGTTCTAGAAAAACTAGCCACCCTGTATATGCAATGCTTTATGACCTCAACCGTACCAGAAGCTTGGAAGAATGCCAACATTATCTTAATTCATAAGAAGGGAGACGCCAAGAATTTGAAGAATTATAGACCGATCAGCTTACTATCTGTTACTTACAAGGTATTTACTAAGGTAATCGCTAATAGAGTCAGGGCAACCTTAGACTTTAATCAACCAAATGATCAGGCAGGCTTTCGTAAAGGGTATCCTGCAATAGATCATATTCACACTATCAATCAGGTGATAGAAAAATGCGCAGAATATAACCAACCTCTATATATAGCCTTCATTGATTACGAGAAAGCATTCGACTCAGTGGAATCCTCAGCAGTCATAGCGGCATTGCGTAATCAGGGTGTAGAAGGGCCTTATGTCAAAATACTGGAAAATATATATAGCACCTGCACAGCTACCATAGTCCTCCATAAAGTCAGCAATAAAGTTCCAATAAGAAAGCGCTTCAGGCAAGGAGACACGATCTCGCCAATGCTATTCACCGCCTGTTTACAGGAGGTATCCCGAGGCCTGAACTTGGAAGCAGTTGGGAATAAGAGTAAATGGAAAATACCTAAATAATCTGCGATTCGCTGATGACATTACCTTGCTGAGTCACTCAGGAGGTGAACTGCACATCATGATCAATGAGTTAGACAGACAGAGCAGAATGGTGGGTCTAAAAATTAACACGCAGAAAACCAAAATATTGTTCAAAAGTCTAGCAAGGGAACAGCAGTTCACAATTGGCAGTGAGCGTCTGGAAGTGGTAAAGGAATACGTATACGTGAACTCAGGGCAGGTAGTGACAGCTGATCCGGATCATGAGAGGGAAATAACTATAAGGATAAGAATGGGGTGGAGCACATATGGCAGGTTCTCGCAGGTCATGAATGGCAGTTTACCAATTTCCCTCAAGAGAAAAGTGTACAACAGCTGTATCTTACCGGTACCCACCTACAGGGCAGAAATGTGGAGGCTAACGAAAAGAGTTCAGCTTAAGTTAAGGAAAGCGCAGCGAGACATGGAAAGGAAAATGACAGGTGTAACGTTAAGAGACCGGAAGCGGGCAGAGTGGGTGAGAGAACAAACGCGGGTTAATGACATCGTAGTCGAAATCAAGAGGAAGAAATGGGCTTGGGCAGGGCATGTAATGCGAAGGCAAGATAACCGCTGGTCCTTAAGGATAACGGAGTCGATTCCAAGAGAAAGTAAGCGTACCAGGGGATGGCAGAAGGTTAGGTGGGCGGATGAGATTAAGAAGTTTGCAGGCATACGTTGGATGACGCTGGCAAAACACAGAATTGATTGGAGAGACATGGGAGAGGCCTTTGCCCTGCAGTGGGTATAATAAGGCTGATGATGATGATGATGACCTCATATACTCGCGGACAGCTTTTTGTGGCTATGCAGTGGAAGCTACGAGGGCGATGCGCAAGGCCTTCACGAGCGCGCTCTTATCACGCTCTCACGAGGGAGAGAGATAGACGTATATATAAGCTGGCGGCGTGCGGCCGTAACTTCCACAGCATATAGCCACAAAAAGCTGTCCGCGAGTACAGTTGATATTTTTGAAACAATAGCTTCACTACGCCATGTATAGCCGATTTCGCCTTGCCTGCCACAGCCCTCTGCTGCGCACGCGCCGAGCAACAGATGCAAGAAACATTCGGGGGCTGCGTAAAAATCAGACTGCACGCACAATAAATGACTAAAAAAAAACTGGCGACCAAGGCGGGAATCGAACCAGGGCCTTCGGCGTTCGAGACAGGGAGCCGTCCACAGCGCTACGACTGCTCGACATTTCAACGCACATAATGGTGCTTCTGGTGAATGGACAGGTTTCTTAGAAACGTATCTTCGAGATCAATACTGAGGCATACATGAGTAATTATGAGCATGTAAATTACAGATGTCGGAATTAAGCGAGTACCATTCGTTTCCAGTAAAATTCCTCCGTGCTTGGCATGCAGTCGTAGCGCCATCCTGTATCACCCACAAAAACCCCCTTCGCCTTCCACGGCGCTGGCCCGGCGAATGGCGCGCGTGTCTTGTGAGTGAGCGCCTTTCCTAAATATCTGATGTGCCATCTAAATCAGCGGGTGCTCGACCACGAGGGAACGCTATCTCGTTTCACTCTTAAAGCGCAGCTTAAGCATCTCCCAATTTTTTTACTCCCCTTTCTGCTGGTGGTGGTGGTAGCGGTTCATGAGAAGAAATAACTAAAAGCAAGGAAAATATGTTTGTCGCCTGCAGAAACCAGGGATTCTGGTGGCTATCTTGCATTAACTGTACATATTAATGCTCACTGAATGCCTTATTTAGGCGATGCCTTTGTGATCGAAGATGTTCTCGCTGAACCAGGTGGCGCCAGTAGGTCGACGGAGGCTCCCCTCTCTGCTGCGTGGTGGCGGCCGCATCGAAGGGAATCAATACACGCACGCACGCAAACGCACGCACACACACACACGCATGCACACACACGCACGCACATATATAAGTATGCCCATAAACACGCACGCACGCACTTGGTTTGTTGACGAACCACGCAGTTCCCATCTCAGTCGCTGCTCGTACGTTGGTTTTAGTGTGCTTCACCAAGAGTGCCGATTCTTAAGGATACTTTGGCTCCCGCCAGTCTTTATTCTTGCCTTATTTCTTTCCCTGCAAAGCCTGGCTATGGACTTGCGTCCCATTCCTTGATGCTTTCATTGGTTTTTGGCCAAAAACGACCCCCCCCCCCCTCCGCAGAGCTTTTTCAGCCCGAGGAATTTCTCGGGCTGCGGCGCGACTAGCGCTGTCAGCGCCTAGTAAAGCTAACAAACAGTAAAGAAGGTGCCCGCCGCGGTGGCTCAGTGGCTATGGCGTTCGGCTGCCGACCCGAAATACGCGGGTTCGTTGCCGACTGCAGTGGTCGCATTTCGATGGAGGCGAAAGTCTAGAGGCCCGTGTGCTGTACGATGCCAGTGCACGTTAAAGAACCCCAGGTGGTCGAAATTTCCGGAGACCTTCACTACGGCGTCCCTCATAGCCTGAGTCGCTTTGGGACGTTAAACCCCCATAAACCAGAGAAGAAGGTGCTGCCAAAGCACTTCTGCTTATTTGGTAGGCAGCCGAAACTGGCGCCTTAAATAACCGCCTCATTTGCGGAAGAAAACTAGCCGCTTCCTCCACACCCCTGTTTTGCCTCTTCAGGGTGTAGAAGTTCATTGATATGAGCCGGGCCGTCAGCACGGCAGCGAGAAGGGAGCCTTCCCCCCTATTGACATTGACATAAAAGGATATGTGGTGCCTGATTTTGGCGCCGGCTACTCGTTTGCGCATAACTGAAGAAAAACACTGGAACTGGCGAAATAACACTCAACAAAGCAAAGCTGTTACACACAATATCCACATGACAAATAATACTATAGGTAATGATATTACCAACAGTGACATAAAATGAGGATATACTATAAGCCATGGATAGTAGGTACTAATAGCAGTAAACGGTGAAAAAGCCCCAAATTCAAGAAATTAAAAAGAAACAATGAGGTCCAACAATAACGACCTTCCCTTCTCCCCCCTTTACTCAGAGACACGTGCGCCCTTACCCTGCACTGTTATGGGAGTCACCTTAAAGGCAAGATAATAAAAATACAAGCAAAGCGAGCTTCGCGCTGACCCTCTTCTGTATCCGGCTGGTTAACTATACTCGGGGACAGCTATTTTGGCGAAGTACGTGCGATTGACGCCTGCAGAGCAGGCGATACGGGCTGCTTCTGCTTATCGCTATCACGAACCATCACCAGGGAAGCATACCACTGGCGCAAATCGCACAGCCAGCGGCTGCGTCGCTGCCCTGCCGCCTTTTAAGCGCCAGCACATATCGCGCTAAATGGTATGTTCGTTCCTACGCGGAACGTTTCAGGGCACTGCAATCGCGGGGTGCAAGCTGGCCTGTCACGTGGTTTTTTTTTGTAATTCGCGAACATCTGCAATGAGCGAAAAAAAAAGGTTTATGGGGTTTATAACGTTCCAAAGCGACTCATGCCATGAGGGGTGCCGTAGTGAAGAGCTCGGCAAATCTCGACCACCTGGGGTTATTTTACGTGCACTGACATCGCACAGTACACCGGCCTCCAGAATTTCCCTTCCATCGAAATTCGACCTCCGCGCCGGGATCGAACCCGCGTCGTTCGGGTCAGCAGCCGAGCGCCATAACCACTGAGCCATCGCGGCGGCTTCAGCCGAGTGGAGGCCTGTGTGAAGGGTAGACCTGCGTGAAGGCCTTTAAGGTAAAGGGCTTCAGGGCAGACATTTAGGCCAAAGGCCTTTGCGGCATAGGCCTTCAGAATAAATGCGTTTAGGGTGAAGCCATTTCGCCACTTTCGCTCCCTTTTTGGTTCGTTACGTGCAACCACTTATTGGTGTCATACTCTTTCGGTGGTCTGCCAATCTCTTATCGGAGACGGTATAGCGCTCGCTTTTCATAGGATCTGGCAGCGGCATCGGGCGCTTACATCAACACGGTCAGCATGCACGCCTGCTTCACTCAAAACATAGTGAAGAGCGCTGCAGTATACTGCAGCGCAAAGGCATACGGGCATACACAGACGAAGCGAATACACAAATCTAGGGGCTCTCGAAAACTGCTTCATTTTCAGTACAGTGGTGTCGGCCAGAGAAAAAGAAAAGACGCACACACAGTTCCTTCTCGCTCACTGTGCCACGCAAAAAAATGTAAAAAAAAAACGTGACGCCACGAGGCAAGACCAAAAACGCGAGGAACCCCCGGAGACCGCAGTCATGACCCTAAGGTAAGTACAACGAATTCTGAGGCAGTCGTGTGTAAAGTCCTGTTCCAAATTCTCCCGCTCACCCCTACTGCGCGCGACAAGCCAACGATGACGGAGCATGGTGCTTTCAATTCAGTCCAGGAGGTCTTGAGCTCCGCCGTGTTGTGTTCGGGCCGTTGTCCAGGAGAACCGCCCTCACTTCTTGTGGACCATGATCTGCGCGAAGCGGCGCTGCATGACGAAGAACCCGAAGGCGATGACCAGTCCGATGGCGACCACGATGCTCACGGCGATGCACATGTAGTAGCCGTGCTGGGACAGGATCGGGCGTACCTTGGCCGGCTGCAGCTGTGCCGAGCTCGACTGGGCCCAGCGGTCGACGGAGTCCCGCGAGACAGCCGGGGCGGGGAACGGGCCCGGCATGGGGGCGGCAGGCAGCGGCTGGACACCGGCGCCGTAAGGACCCGGGGCAACGCCGGGAGAGACTGAGTAGGCGGGGGCGTAGGCGGGAACACCTCCTGGTCCCATGTGCGCCGAGTACGGAGGTGGCGGCGCCCTGGTCGCACTCGCGTCAGTGCGCCTTGAGGAAGACGAGGAGCCGTGAGGCAGAAGGGCCAGGGTGGACGACGCCATGGCTGCCCAGGCTTTGGCCGCGGTGGCTGTGAAGGACGCCTCTCCTCGTGGACTTCTTTGTCTTTCGCGACGTGTTCGCGCGATGATGGCACGAGCAACCCCGCGCGCTGATGCCGATGTGACCACCGTCCGTGCCTCCTGTATAGAACAAAAAAAAACGTGATTTAAGTTCAGTTGTTTATGTTTGGATGCTGATGTTTTTACGGGCACGAAGTGAAAATTTTGAGAAAATGTTGAACACAGTCTTCCGCCGGCCCGCGTTTTGTACGAGAGCGCGGAGCCGGCGCTGCGAAGCTGTTTGCTGGCCTTCTTAATGGTGGTACAGCATCAACGACTATCGGATTTCGAGGTAGAATAAATCTATGGAAGGAGTCACACTCTGGTTAGCGGCACTTCTCAAGGAGAAAATAAAAGAAAAAACATACGAGTGCACTTAAGACTACTTTCGTGCTGAGAATGCGAAAGCGTTTCTCTCTCCTAGTGGGCTTCTAGTTAACTACATTTGTTTTGTAGCTAGTATGAGCAACTGGTACTAATGTCTCAAAGGCCTTTAGGGTGAAGGCCTTGATAGTTGAAGTGTTTACGTGGAAGGCCTTTAGGTCAAATACAATTAGAGTGAACGAATTTAAGTAAAAGGTGTTTACCCTAAAGGTCTTCACCCTAAAGGCCTTTAGCCTTAATACCTTCAATCGATAGGCCTTTGACCTAGAGGTCATTGGGTGCCTGTGTATGCGTTGCGTCGTCTTTTGACTTTCTTGTGGTTGCCATGGCCGCTGTGTTGATGACGTCATTAGACTTTTAGGACTGTTTCGTCTGGACAACAACGACGGGTTTCGTTGGCAATGGGCCATGTAATGCTTTCGCATTAATAAGTTCCTTATTCACCTGCGAGTTTCCATGCATTCACCACTGTGATCGCTGACGCAAAGCCCGCTCACTCCAAGGGAAGCATCCACCGTGTTTGCGCAGTGGCTGAAGCGTTGTGCTGCTGAGCCCTTGGTCGCCAAGTCGACAGCTGGTGGGAGTACCTTTGTTGGATTCGACCTCTCATTCCCAGTACGTCATCGGGATGAAGCTACCTGCTGCAAAGCTTATCAAAGCTGCCGGTATACCGGCAGCTTTGCCTACTGCGAAGCAATATTGAAGAATTCATAAAAATAGTTATGGGAATATTCTGCAGTGGATTGGAATGTACTTCTATTTTCTTGACGTTGTAATCCCACGTGGTGATTGCACTGATTTTTCATGTATATACGTTGTTTTTGTTGTTCTTAATAACTTTTATGCATTGTTCTTGCTAATTGTATTATCGTATGGTTTGAAACAAAGCTGCTGTTGTGAGTGTTTTCAAATAACCTGCACCTTTCAATACCGTTCTGTGGAGCTTTATTGGTGACCCTAAAATCTTTATTGCATACCGCAATGGTATTTCCTTTAGCCTGTATCAATGCTGCAGTGTTTTATCTACGCGCGTTAATTATCGCTGAAAAATCATGTCCTGCATTGTTCTTAAGTATCGTTTTGTAATCGCTCACTCCCTCTCTAATGAAATCTGTATGGGCCATGAGGGAACTTAAATAAAAAAAATGGTTGTGGTTTAGCTCTGGTTAAAGCTCGAGTGACGTGAGAGCTACATCTGGCCGAGTGGAACTCGCTCAGTCGAATTGCAAAGTCAGTCTTTCGCCGCTCCGTTTCGCTGGGCGTTCCTTCTTCATCTTCGTCCCTGGACGTGGATTCGCTCTCTCAACTCTCCATCCCCCCCCCCCCCCCCACTCGACACGGCGCATGCGCGCAGCTCTTGCATACGGTTTCGCCGGCGCGCCGCGCCGCCGGCAGCAGCAGAAGGTGCTCCGCACCACGTGACCAACCAACGTGACCAAGGCCACGGCGCCGCCACGGAGCTCAAGGGATGCCACGCTGAAGGCTCGAAGAGCTGGCGTAGTGTAGCTCTCGCTACAATAAATAAATCTGCCGGCGCAGGAGAACAATGGCACAAGGGGCCGGCGCTTCAACGAAAGCTAGTTACAGGAGCCATTGTTTCCAGGAGCCCCCAATATGGTCATCCATCCACCCTCAGCAGGAAGTATAGATAAACGGGATAATAATAAACTTCGATCTTCACAGACCTCGGTGTTGACGGAACCTAAAAAATTCGGCGGCGAACGCCCTCGTGGTTTTTTGCGCCATCGACAACTACAACCAGCCAACCAGGTGAGCCACCAGGTGAGCCACCTCCGCAGCTTATTTCGTCTACAGGCGGGAATGGCAATCAATTAACTTGGCAACTATCAAACAGTACGATTATACTGTTTTCATGAATGGCTCAGCAATGAAAGAATCGTTGTAAAAGGCGTTTAATTATGGAAGAATGTTTCTTTAAGTACGCCTTTTAACTTCTACTTTTGGCGCGTTAAATTGTGAAACAGAGTGTTTGGGACAGCTCTCTCGTAATAGTGCATTCATGTTACGATAGTGATTTTAACAGACTCTCTTTACACAAAATTATGTACTTGCTTGCTATGCTAGAATGAAGCCTTTCTATTAAAACATAGCGAGGAAATAACGTCTTTGGTTCCTGACGCTGTTGAGCAAAGCAGTTTACGTAGGTTAACAGTTCAGTACGGTTAAGAGGTAATATGCACCATAAGTTGAGATATATTAGTGTTTAAACAAACTGAGCCAGATCAGTGCACTGTCACGAAACGTCGTAGCTCAAAGGCGCTGTGGTACGGCAAGAAAAAATTTCTAAGCCAGCTCTATTAATATATGCTAATATATCCCTGCCATTCCCTTCAGGGCTGCCCAGTTGCCATGCCAGATTAGGTGCTAGTATTCTAACGGTATCTTTGGCCCGCCGGAATCCTCTATAAAAGTTCAGATTCGAAGTCGGCTCGACCGAACAGGGGAACGTTCAGCCGGAAACTGCGCAACAGATTTTCAGATCGATGGAAGCATTGGAAACGTCGCATTGATGTACGCTTCCACACCAACCCTGCCTCATGCGCGCATCACATCGCGGCTCAAAAGCTCAGGAGGCCTTACGTGACGGCTCCTGGTAGGCTTGATTGGCCAGGACTGGGTCCCGCTAGTCACGTGCGGCCGACTTCGGCGTCGCGTGAGATAATCAGGAAAGAATAAAAGTCAGGTAGCGAGTCTTTGCATCACAGAAAGTGGCCGGCGTAGGCCACGTTCTTCCTTATTATGCTCGCCGGTACTAGCGCTGTATTTTGGGTCAGCTTTAGAAAAGTAAAGTGAAGTCAGTTTGGCTATGAGCGGGGTCTTTCGTCTTGAGGAAGTACGGAAGAAAATCGCTCACGCGCGCGAGAAAAAATGTTTATGCTTGTCGACAAGCCACATATATGTGGGCAATTTGGGTTTCAAGAGTGCTTGGCTTAAGAAGGCCGGCCACGGGACGTCACATTCCGTCCCTAATTTTTCCCCCTCATAAGCCAGCCCTTGGGCGCGCTCTCATTTTCATGAAATAGCACCGCGCAGGTGCTCAGAGGTAAAGCGCCGGTGACCGTGAACGACCACCTGGTCCTAATGGCAGAGTCCCGTGCCTACCACCTAAGTTCAGTGTGAAATTTCCGATTTTACAGCAGTGAACACCTTCAAGTTCAAGTTCAAGACAACTTTATTGCCGTCGATGAAGACGCTCCGCTGCTCCCTGAGCCACCTAGGGGATCCTCCATGGGAGAAGGGAGCCCCGCAGTGGGACGCCTTTCGCAAAGCGTCTCGTGCCAGACGGATTGCTCGAGCTTGCTGCCTCCGGAGCCCGGCTCTAGAGGAGTCTGTATATCGTATCTTGTGTTGTATCCTTAGGGCGCTGTAGTGCATGTGCATATTTCTTTTTGTATTTGGCTGTTTTTTTTATGAACGTATATGTACCCGCTTTTGCAAAGCCCCCTCGTGCGGAAAAGCGGAAGCTGGAACCAGATCTCACGGCTTAGTGGGTACGCGGCGCCACTGGCGCGCACCTCTTGGAGTGAAGCACCTCGCTTAATGAGCAAAAGATGGCGCTCCATGTTTATAATCCTGCGTGCGTATTTCGCACAGAGCAACGCGCAGAACAACTAGAAAACAGCAAAACAGTATCGAAAGTATGCTATGGACGATCAGAACGAGAAGGTTTACCTTAACGAAATAATTTTTCTTCCTCCGTGATCGAAAACCTGAAGTTTTGGATCATTCGTTAATACCACGATTCGAAATGATTTACTGCGACGTTCTTCATGTTATAAACCTGCGCCTTTTTACAAAAAGAATGCATGAAAAGAAGTCCGGCAAACGGACGTCTGCATCTTTATGATGCCTGTGAACGAATGTCATACGAGTTCAGCTTAAGTAACTCATATCAAGATAAAGCGGGTGCCAGTGACAGCAAGCGCCGATTTGCACTGCGTAGGCAGGAGATAACACCGCACGCAGGCCTCAGCAGTCCTAAGAAAGCTAATTTGCGACAAGGTAAATACGTGATTCAAAATTGCTGCCTTATTTCACCTGATGGAGTTCTTGAATATGGAAGGAATGGTCGTGTCCGAAGCAGCTTGTAACAGCGGAATGAAAAAGGCTGGCAGTGTTGCACTTTTGGCTGAGCTGCATGTTCCCAAAAAATCCCAGACCTTACGTCTCCACACGGATGACATAAAGTACCGCGCCTCTACACCCCACGTAGATCTCATACGTACGAACATAGGCAGCATGCACTGACGTCACAGCGGCCACCACCTTGGCGTACATTGAGCACGTTACAAAGCCGCTTGCACGGCCTGGCGCCACCGTCTTGCACCGCTGATGATGCGGGACGTACCACAAAAGCTGCACCGTTACTGTAGTACTGCTGATTTTTTGTTCATAGTATACTTACGTGACATATACCACCCCCCCCCATGACACCAATGACACCAATTACATCACGTGAATACCTCCATGACTGCACTTGAAATCAGGCCGGCTGTCGGTGACGAACGACGCTTATTGCCGGTATACAGGAGAGGGGTGTCACCGATCGCGATGCAGGATTGTTGGCACCGTGACGTCAGAATGGTTCATCCGAGCTACAAAACTAATGCGCGTTCCCAAGTACATCCTCTCCGTATTCTGGCTATCCTTGGTGCCAGCCCTATGGTAACCTGCCAGGATTCCCGCTCTTTGCCGAGTAGTACTCATTCCCATCGGCGCTGTAAGCCCGCCGCCCGGCATGTGGTCTGCTACTCACCACGTCCCTGTGTACCTCCCATACCTCTCCACGAAGGAAGGAAAGCTTAAGAGAGGCATTCACTATCCGAGCTGCGTGATAAAAGATTCGTTGGAGGCAAGTTAGATATCGCTTAACTGCGGGAAGGCGAAAGCCGTTTGCGACTCATTGCGCTGATTTGAATTTGCCGCGATTGTATTCATTTCACGACAGAGAAGAGCAGCTGACGCGAGCGTGGTTGCACGTGATCTAGGTGGCGATGTAACGGACGGACGGTCACCGCGACCTATGGCGATGTAACGGACGGACGGTCACCGCGAGTATGAGCCATTAAAGGCTATCGCCTTAAAAATGTGCCTGAAGTCACGTGTTTTCGCAAGGACTGCTGGGAGTGTTTGGCAGACACAGCCCTTCTAGCGAAGGGGAGCCCTAACGTCCGACTTCAAAAAATGCGATTTAATGGCCTTTCCTAAACTCTTTCCATTTTCAATCCTTCCCCTACTGTCGATGAAGAAAGCCAGATAGATGTATTCACCGAGTAGGACCCCACGCTCCTGAAATTTGCTCATTTGCGTTGTAATCTTGTGCCGTCACGATGCGCCCCCTGGTTCTGCAGTGTCGTGTTCTCGTTGGGCCAGTAGACAGCGACGACGCGGACAATAGACGTGAGCGAAGAACGAAGCTTCAAGAACAAAAAAAATACCTTCTGTGATGACGCATCATTGCAATAATGATAATGCGTGATAGGGTATGACGGGACGTGGCGCCACCTAACGAATATATAAGAATAGCTCTGGACAAATTTCCGGGCAAATTTTTTGCTTATTCATCCTTATAGATGGGGAGCTCACGGTGCTTTTGAAGCTCAAAAATCTCTGCCGAGTTAATAAGAACCGTCATTTTTTGCCATTTAATGCTTCTTTTTTCTTTAAGATTTGCATAGGAGATCCACTACAGGGGCCAAAATC